>JASANB010006158.1:0-15267 GCA_030248155.1 Sabatieria punctata | reverse complement strand
GTCAGTTGTGGTGCTAATAACTTCTGAAAAATTTGAGCCAAATCGATAAAGAACTGACCGAGAAGGAAAGGTTTGAGTGAATTCCTTTGAACTAAAGAGTAACTGAAAATGGCAAGAAGTTTTTCAGAGAAACACCGTGGCTGCCAAACCGTCAGTGTCAGTGTCAGTGTCAGTGTCCAGTGGTCCACGCGCTAACATACCGATATCGTGTCAGAGCTACTACTCGGAAATGAGAAAATGCCACCAGTGGAGGTGCAACAAAGAAGCATAGTATATTTTAGAAGCAAATCAAAGAATGCTAAATGTCAGCAAATTTTCAGTTGCCATCTGTGCGCTCAGCTGGGCAACCTACAGAGGGAATCAATCGACCTGCAGAAAGAATCGTGGACTGTTACGCAAAGTTGCATAGCCTCTTTTCCGCAACCGCTGCCGCTTTTCTGAACTATTTTGTGGCGTGTATAAGTAAAATTAATTCAGTACTGGTCAAAATTACTGTCCGGCTGATCTTCAAATGGCTGCCATTCAGTCAATTTTCAACCGAATGAAAAGACTTTTGGCAGGATTATTGATATTTGTTCAGAGTTTGTTTTGACCAAGTCCTAGCCTGCTAGGCTTCTATAGCCCAGAGTTTTGCCACACTGAAATGAACTGACTCGAACTTTCAGACCTGGTAAGGCAACACAACGAAAACCTAAATTAGGCTTTGCAGTCGTGCTTTATGTTCAGAGGGCACACCCTCACCCTCACTCACTTACGGTAGCAGGCTACAAGGATTAGACAAAAACAAGTTTTAAATAATAATAATAATAATAGTAAAGTTATTGTGTGCGAAAAATTTTATCATTCGGTTGAAAATTGAATGGAACGAAGTTATCCGGAAAACTCCAAAAAATGGTGACCGGCGTTTTGTTTGGCCAACACTGTGTGTTACATACCTCTACAATGATAGGTACACCTGAATGATCAGTGACTGCAGTTACACAACGAGAGCACAGATTCAGACAGTTTAGGATATCATGACTTGATTACCTAAATAGAAGTTTTTCATCAGGAAAGCGTCTTGGCTGACTGGCGAGGCGACACGGATTGCTTGACGGCGCTGGGTTCTTCCAAAAATAGCGATTTTTCCTGAGACTCGAGACGTGAGATAATTTGGATACAGCGTTTACTGGGGATTACAAGTGGACTTTTTCTGGTGATTCTTCGAAAAAAACGAAAAAATTCTAAAAATAACAGATCGAACGAAGTTCTTATGAAAACATTCCTGTCACGCTAGACACTGGAAGAGTGGTGTGCAATTTGGAAATTTGAACCTACGTACGTAGTTAGTAGGTAGCAATACTTTTCTCTCAGTTATAAATAAACTATTTTAGGAGGGGGGAAACATAAAGCGCTCAAAATCAAGTCTAAACATGATATTTCGTCTTCAATCGAACATTAATGAAGTTAGTGGAGTTGAAATTCACGAATGTGACACATTTCAAGTAAATTTTTGTATTTTAGCGACCAAATGAGTAAGGAATAAGTCACTGACTGTAATTTTGGTAGAGCAAAACTCTGAAGCTTTACTCACTGAAAAAGTCAAGTAAAACTGAAAATATCAAGCTATGTAAGATTTTTGTCTAAATTTGCCTAATTCTTTGGGTTTCAAAGTAGGTAAAATTAAACTAGGTAAAATATCGTGCCCAGAAATTAATTTTATGTACTGACCCGAAAATCAACTATTAGGTAATACTAGGTGCATCAACCTAGTTTTCTTTCTAGTTAAAAGGTGCAACTTAAGTACACACTGCACTGGAACAGGAAGTTCTTAACAGTTATTAAATTATTGTTTCAGCACTTTTCTGACAACTGCTGCTTGCGTAACGCTGGTAAACAAGTTTCCTGCCTCAGTCCGACTCCACAATCTGGTTTCAGTTAAGACAACCTTTCGCCAAGTTTAGTTATTTCCCATTTGCCTAACATGAACTTCCATTTATTTCTGTGCCTATTAACTGTCGTAACACCGGTTTCGGCCCAGATCGGAGGAAGCGTCCCTTGGCCAGCGAACTTACCAGTAAGCTAAACAAGAAGATCCCTGTGCCTAACTTTCTGTGCTTTGGAAATCGCAGTAATCCGCAATTCCGACGATTTTGAAAAAAATAAAATTTATTTCCAGTCGTTTTGGAGTTTTTAAAATTCTTGACCCTCTACATGACTAAAAAACACCTGGATTTCTGAAAAAGCATACGTAGCATATGTAGCTTGTACCGGTTAATACAGTCTAGCACTTAACGCTGTTTATGGTACTGGCACCATATATGGTATGAATATGAATGGAGTTGTACCATATATGTTACCCCTACCCTACCCATGGCCATGGGTACCAGTGCCATATATGGTACGAAACATGAATGGAGTGGTACCATATTGTACCGGTACAGGTATCAATGCCAAGGTAGGGACACCATATACGGTGCCGCTAGCCTAGGTACTGGTACCATATATGGTGCCACTAGGCTAGGTGCCGCTACCATATGGTACCGACCGAAATGCGATTTTTTCGATTTTTGAGCGCTTTTTTCGTAGTGCCCAACCACCCTCCCAAAATTTGGGCACAGACCACCGGCCGGCGGTAGACCCCAACCCGCGTCCACCTTCGGCGGATGACCTGTTACATGTATGGTTCCATGCATGCATGTAATAGGTCATCCGTCGAAGGGGAGGCGGGTTGGGGGGTCTGAGCCAAAATTTTGGGAGGGGAGGTTGGGCACTAAAAAACGCTCAAAAATCGAAAAAATCGCAATTTTTGGCTAAAAATCGCCCAAAATCGCGAATTTTGGCTGAAATACAGCTAAAAGGTGCTGTATTGCAGGCGATTTTGGCAATTCTTGAAATTGTAAAAAATCGCAAAAATTTGCTCAAAAAATTACTTGCCAGAAAAATCGGAGGGTGGTCGGCAAAATCGACTCGGGGGGGGGGGGGTCCATCCGGGGGCCTGGCCTAAGTCGGGTGGGGGCAGACCCCCTGTTACATGTATGGTTCCATTCTTGATGATCGTTAGTGGCGCGCGAACATGTGAACCGAATTGAACCAAATTTCTCACAAACATACAGTACTGCGAAGGCAGCTTAGATGGCTTCCAATTTGAGGAACATCCATTGAAGGACACGCGATGCACCAAAACGTGAAATCAGTGATTTTCAAAGTGGCCCACACACAGTCAGCTTGAACTGAACCTCATCGTCATCAGACCAGAGGATTCGATCTGATAACTGATCGTTGTGCTGTTTCCGTGCAAAGAACGACCAACAAATCGCACGAAACGATCGGGTTGTCTTCGTTCAGGTGTGGTCGATGCGGTTTGAAGCAGCAGCTTGCAGGGTTGGACAAACTGTGTCACGTGAAACTGCAGTCTGCGCTGTGACACTTCTTGGGCCACTGGCTTATTGCTTGTAGAACTGAAAAGCACTCGCTTTGAGCCAGTTTCCACTTCTCTCTTCCTTTTATCACTTTTGCTCAGCTCACTGGCGTTGCAACTACAGTTTAGCCACCATAACGCTTGAAATCAAGGAAACCGTTTAGCATTTCTTCAGCATAGTGAAACTTACCTTTAGGTAAGAATAACTAGGCTAGCAACATATGTGTGAAACTTGATTGAATTCTGCATAGTCGCCCGCCACAAACGATCAGTTGGGGGGCACACTGCATGGCCCACCCTGTATGCATGGTTCAGAGCTATTGTATGACATTAGATTTTAGGCCCCCAAGCCTCCTCCTGAGAGTTGCACCAATGTGTCAGCGTGCCGTCAGAGATTGTCGAAGCATCAACAGCAATGCTCAACTGATCAGATAAGACAGGCCCAAGTCTCGGTCAGAAAGGCTACCAACTGGTGCTCGAAGCGTTTCCTGGAACTGGATGTGCAACAGCAGATTTTCAATCAAAAATCCTACCTTTATGTGCAGCGATGCATTGCTTTTAACAAAAATGCAAAAACACCTAAATGCCCACCGCAAAAGAAGGCTTCCAGGAGGAATAAGGTGAAGGTTTGAAAAGAAAAACGCTGAGACTGACGAAAACGCTTGTGATAACTGTCTGGTTGGGTGGATACCCTTTACTTGAAGCAGCAGAAGGGGTCTGTCTAATTTGAGGTCACTCAAGAGCTTGAAATTTTGACTGCCAAAGTTGTGAATGCAGCATGAAGAAAAAAATCTTGTCATTTTGGGGACCCTGTAGGGTAGTTGATACAGCTTTGTGCTAAAAAGCCGAAAAATCTTTCAGAGAAATGCACTTCCTGCCAGAGGGGCGCCGTCAGCTCTGGCGCCGGTGGGGGGACCCATGCCGGGTCCACAACCAGCGAACAGATTCTCACGTTCCTGTCACACATACTACAATAGAATGACCAAATGTTATCAGTGGACTTGCAATAAAGAAAACTTGTAAGTTTGAAGGCACATCAGAAAGACAAGTTTGCGAACTTACGTATTTTAAGCTGTCAGTTGTGCGCTCAGTTGGGCAATTTGCAAAAAGAATCAATCCAATTACAGATGAATTTTTGGGCTACTGCTGAATCAAAAGCTTGTAAGGGCGGTATTCCACAGCCTCTGGTGATTGGCTAAAAGTTCACTGTCATGTCATATTAATTCTTACAGCAGGCATTGCGGACAGTAAAAATGCTTCTTCAACTTTAAAAACTGTTTTGTGAACACTTTCCCCTCCTCCTTGTTCTTGTTCTTCTTATGCTTTTGCATCTCTGTCTCTGTCTCCACCTCCATCTCGGTCTCCTTGATCGTTCTCATTGTATCCGCCTCTGTCTCTGTCTCTGTCTCTGTCTCTGTCTCAGTCTCAGTCTCAGTCTCAGTCTCTGTCTCTGTCTCTGTCTCTGTCTCTGTCTCTGTCTCTGTCTCTGTCTCTGTCTCTGTCTCTGTCTCTGTCTCTGTTGTCTCTGTTGTCTCTGTTGTCTCTGTTGTCTCTGTTGTCTCTGTCTCTGTCTCTGTCTCTGTCTCTGTCTCTGTCTCTGTCTCTGTCTCTGTCTCTGTCTCTGTCTCTGTCTCTGTCTCTGTCTCTGTCTCTGTCTCTGTCTCCATCTCGGTCTCCTTATCGTTCTCATTGTCTCCTTATCGTTCTCATTGTATCCGCCTCGGTCTCTGTCTCCGCCTCGGTCTCTGTCTCTGTCTCTGTCTCTGTTGTCTCTGTTGTCTCTGTTGTCTCTGTTGTCTCTGTCTCTGTCTCTGTCTCTGTCTCTGTCTCTGTCTCTGTCTCTGTCTCTGTCTCTGTCTCTGTCTCTGTCTCTGTCTCTGTCTCCTTATTGTTCTCATTAACGTGGGCACATATATGCCTACTTCGTTTGTATACGTATATGCATATGTATATATACAAATGCACATTAGTTTGTATATATACAGGGTGTGCCAAAAAAAAACAACCCAGCAGATTTTTCGCTGTAGCAAACGCAAATCTCAACCGATTCGAATGAGTCCTTTTTTAAATGAAAGAAAAATAAATTCTTAAAAGATTGCTGAAATTTTCATTAATGTACTCTGCTTAGTTCCTGAGATATTGGCTCTCAAAATCAAAACAGTGATTTTGGCAGTGAACAAGAGGGATTTTTTCATTATTCTGCACTTTGTAACAAAACGCATTCCTGCTACTCCTAAGGGCTATTGGAGGCTTTACTGGTGACACAGAAACTCGATTCACTTCAACACTTAAGTATCATTAGCCCCAGCAGCAGGAATCTGCTTAATTATGAAATGCAACGGAATCGCTCTTGTCCTTTGCCAAAATCTGTTTCGACTTTGAGGGCTAATATCTCAAGAACTAAGCAGTGAATCTCAATAAAAATTGCACCAATCTTTGAAGAATTTATCAGTCTTTCATTCAAAAAAGGGTTCATTCAAATCGGTTCAGATTCATGGTTGCCAAAGTAAAAAATCTGCTGGGTTGTTCTTTATCACTCTTGTTCATTGCCAAAATCTCTGTTTTGACTTTGAGGTCAAATATCTCAGGAACTAAGAAGGCTATCTTAATACACGGTACATCAATCTCTCAAGAATTTATTTATCTTTCATTTAAAAAAAAATTCATTCAAATCGGTTGAGATGTGCGGTTGCTACAGCAAAAACCCTGCTGGGTTGTTTTTTTTTGGCACACCCTGTACATATACAGGGTGTCTCAAAAAAAATGATCACATTTCTTTTTACTGCCATTTCCGCAAATTTTGACCAAATAGGCTGAAATTTGGAACATAGGTGCCAAAATTCGGGGAATTTTATGTGTTAAAGTTTGGTGCACTAAGCTTGACTCATTCCCGAGAAATTTCAAAAAAAGTGAAATTTGGTAATTTCAATAGTGAAAGCCGGTCACCGAAAAAATGATCACATTTCTTTTTACTGCCATTTCCGCAAATTTTGACCAAGTAGGCTGAAATTTGGACCATAGGTGGCACAATTCGGGGAATTTTATGTGTTAAAGTTTGGTGCACTGGGCTTGACTCATTCCCCAGAAATTTCAAAAAAAGTGAAATTTGGTTATTTCAATAGTGAAAGCCGGTCACGAAAAATGTACACATTTCCTTTTTCTGTATCTTTTCTAATTTTTGTCGGAATTGGATGAAATTTGGAGTGTAAACGCAGAAGTTCAGGGTAATTCGTGTGTAAAGAGTTGACGCATGAACTCCAACGCTATCGTTAGAGTTTAGGCGATAATGTAATGTAACGTTTTTTTTCAGTGACCGGCTTTCGCTATTGAAATTACCAAATTTCACTTTTTTTGAAATTTCTCGAGAATTAGTCAAGCCTACTGCACCAAACTTTAACACATAAAATTCCCCGAATTTGGGCACCTATAATCGAAATTTCAGCCTATTTGGTCAAAATTTACGGAAATGGCAGTGAAAAGAAATGTGATAATTTTTTCGGTGACCGGCTTTCACTATTGATTTAACAAATTTCACTTTTTTTGAAATTTCTCGGGAATGAGTCAAGCCTAGTGCACCAAACTTTAACACATAAAATTCCCCGAATTTTAGCACCTATAGTCCAAATTTCAGCCTATTTGGTCAACATTTGCGGAAATGGCAGTAAAAAGAAATGTGATCATTTTTTTTGAGACACCCTGTACAAACAAAATTTCAATATTGCATATTTTTTGTATATTTGTATATTAAGAATATTACAAATTTTCTGCTGGAAAGCATGATTTCGACAAACCAGGTGGGTTTAGGGGTACCATGACGGGAGTCATTGTCATATGGTAGGGCGTTGTAGGGCTAGCCAACATGAAATATTCTCAAATTGCATGAGTGTATTCCGATTTCAGGCAGTTCTCCCAACCGGTGCGAACTCTATTAAGTCTCTATTGATACTGCCCTCAGTCTCAGATTTTTACCAGCTAAAATTTATGTTGTTGCTAAAACTCAGGCTTTTTAGAATCTGTAATATCAAGAAATTTTTAGTGAAGTGGGGGTAAGTCACCAGTGGTCGAAAATCTTTAAGTAAGACAAATGCTAGCAACAAATTCAAACTTACGCTTTAGATACACCCCTTAGTTTTAGATTAACAGGTATGTTGAGGCTTAGGTTCTGGCTTTAGTCTTCGATTCAGACCTACTAGGCTTATACATAGGTATAGTTTTAAGCAGTAATAGCCCCTGAAATCGTTATTACGCATCATAGGGAGAATGGATGAACGGCTTTATCTGAAAAAATATTAACGCGTTTAAAACTGGGATGAAACGAAAAGGGAAACGTGCGGGATTCGATTATCAATTTCGTCGTTGAGCATGCCTACTATTCCATTTTTTCGTTTCAAACAGCAAAACCCGTTGCGAAATACCCTCTAAAACGAAGATGAATAATATTTGGTCTTAATGCAGACGAGGCTAAACCGCTAATTTAACAAATTCTTCTGGAAAAGTTGAAGACATAGGCTCAAAATACAAAAACACCCGAAGAAACTGTAAAAATATCTCAATTACCGTACGAAAGTGGCCAAAATGTGCTAAACTACTTACTGCAAAAATATACAAATGAAAATATACAAACCGTTTGTATATCAAGTCTGTTTGTATATGTATATTGAATATTGCATCAACAGTCCGTTTGTATATGTATATGTATATGTATATCCAAAACCTTTGTATATATATACAAATTTGTATATGTATATTTGAATATACAAACCCACACTAGTTCTCATTGTCTCCTTATCATTCTCATTGTATCCGCCTCTGTCTCTGTCTCTGTCTCTGTCTCTGTCTCTGTCTCTGTCTCTGTCTCTGTCTCTGTCTCTGTCTCTGTCTCTGTCTCTGTCTCTGTCTCTGTCTCTGTCTCTGTCTCCATCTCTGTCTCCTTATCGTTCTCATTGTCTCCTTATCATTCTCATTGTATCTGCCTCGGTCTCTGTCTCTGTCTCTGTCTCTGTCTCTGTCTCTGTCTCTGTCTCTGTCTCTGTCTCCATCTCTGTCTCCTTATCGTTCTCATTGTCTCCTTATCATTCTCATTGTATCCGCCTCGGTCTCTGTCTCTGTCTCTGTCTCTGTCTCTGTCTCTGTCTCTGTCTCTGTCTCTGTCTCTGTCTCTGTCTCTGTCTCTGTCTCTGTCTCTGTCTCTGTCTCTGTCTCTGTCTCTGTCTCTGTCTCTGTCTCTGTCTCCATCTCTGTCTCCTTATCGTTCTCATTGTCTCCTTATCGTTCTCATTGTATCCGCCTCTGTCTCTGTCTCTGTCTCTGTCTCTGTCTCTGTCTCTGTCTCTGTCTCTGTCTCTGTCTCTGTCTCTGTCTCAGGTTCCTGCTCCTTCTCCTTGTCTTCGCTTCTTTTCAATTATTTTAACAGATTTTTTCTTTTCATTTCAAGGAAAAAGGTAGTGTACGCACCCTATGCTACGCCCTTTGATATGGTACTGTTTTAATACAATACATATGCAGTTCATCAGCTGTGTGTTGATGGCCATTTCACTAAGATCTGTGATAGATAACTTATACAGTATGTGTTCCGATAGGTTCTGATAGGGTAGGCATAGTTCTTCGACACTCGGCCTAGACCGCCTTTTATTCTAAACAAAGAAATCTTCGAAAAAATAATTGATTTTCGAATTTTTTCTGTGATTTTCTTTTAAAAATAATGAAAAAACTTGTAAAAATAAAATCTGCTTCTTAATATGGGAAAATAACTAAAAAGATCTAAAAAAGTCTGCCACAATTTACGGCTGCGTCATACCGTAGTCACTTGATTTTAACCAGTATTATTGGTCATGCGTTAACGAATAGAAGTTGAAATATTCAGGAACAGGAAGTTCTCCACAGTTATTAATTACGATTCCAGCAGTCTGCTGACAGCTGCTGCTACGTAACGTTGGTAAACAAGTTTCCTGGCTCAGTCTGATACCACAATCTGGTTTCAGTTAAACTGAGCAACCTTTCTCCAAGTATTGTCTATAGCCTATTTGCTAATATGACCTTGCACACGATTCTGTGTCTGCTAACTACGTTAACACCGGTTTTGGCCCAAACCGGAGGAGGCATCATTTGGCCTTCAAATTTACCAGTAAGCAAAGCAAGTTCTGTGCAAAACTTTTATAATTGGCCTCATCCACAATACGTAAATTTTGAAGGACGTAAATTAAAGTGCATTTGTTTCCATGCATTTTGGACCCTTTTCCTCAGCAAAACCACCCCAGGATTGCTGTCAGGGGTACTCTTAGCCTGCACCTGTAAGAGGTACAGTTCAGGGCATTAGATTTTAGACCCCTAAACCCCCTCCTGAAAGCTGCACCGATGTGTCAGCGTGCCGTCAGAAATTATCCCGTCTTCAAGCGCGATGTGCCGCTGACCAGATAAGACAGGCGCGAAACTCGCTTGGAAAGGCCACTGACCAGTGTGCGAGGAGATTCCTGAAGCTGGATGTGGATCAGCAGATATTCAATCAAAAATCTTTCCTCTATGTCCAGCGGTGCATTGCTTTCAACAAAAATACAAAAAAGCCCGATTGCCCAAGGCAAGGCAAAGCAGCCAGGAGAAATAAGGTAAACACTTGAAAATGAAAACGCTCAAAACGTGAATGATAACATGATAACGATGTGTGTATACCCTATTTTAAGCAATAGGAGAGGTCCAAGATCACTCAAGCAAGAAAATGAATTTTTTGACTACCAGATTTGTGGACACAGCACGAAATTTTGGGCACCTTTTAGTGTGTACAGTTTTGTGCTGAAAATCCGAAAATTCTTTCAGAGAAATGCAGCTTCTGCCAGATTATCGCCAAGGCCGATTGGTCCAATGCCACCGACCAGGAGGGTCTCACGTCTCTGCCAAAAATACTACAAAAGAATGGTGAATTGTTATCGGTGGACTTGCGATAAAGAAAGATTGTAAGTTTGAAGGGATGCATCGGAAAGGAATGCTTGCCAATTTGCTTTATTTTAAGCTGTCAGCTGTGCGCCCAGTTGGGCAAACTGCAAACAGAATCTATCCAGTTGCAGATGAATTTCTGGGCGATTACCACAACAGAACCTTGCAAAGGCGGCATTCCACAGCCTTTGCCGATTGGTTAAAAGTCTGTTGTCATATAAATTCTTATTCTTACTGCTGGCATGGTGGACAGTAAAGTATTTTTAACACTTAAAAGTGTTGTGAACTCTTTCACATCCTCCTTCTTCTTCTTCTTCTTCATCTCTGTCTCCATCTGTACCTCGTTCTCCTTCTCCTTCTCCTTCTCCTTCTCCTTCTCCTTCTCCTTCTCCTTCTCCTTCTCCTTCTCCTTCTCCTTCTCCTTCTCCTTCTCCTTCTCCTTCTCTTTCTCTGTTTCTGTCTCTGAATCTCAGTCTCAGTCTTCACCTTTGCCTCTGTTTCCATCTCCATCTCTGTCTCCATCTCTTTCTGTTTTCCTTTCTCTCTCCTTCTCCTTCTCCTAATAGTCCTTCTCTGCCTTCATAACCACAACCACCTGCTTCTACTTATCCTTCTTATTCTCCTTGTCTGTCTCCACCTCTGTCTCTGTCTCTGTCTCTGTCTCTGTCTCTGTCTCTGTCTCTGTCTCTGTCTCTGTCTTCTCTGTCTTCTCTGTCTTCTCTGTCTTCTCTGTCTCTGTCTCTGTCTCTCTGTCTCTCTGTCTCTGTCTCTCTGTCTCTCTGTCTCTGTCTCTCTGTCTCTCTGTCTCTGTCTCTCTGTCTCTGTCTCTCTGTCTCTGTCTCTCTGTCTCTGTCTCTCTGTCTCTGTCTCTCTGTCTCTGTCTCTCTGTCTCTGTCTCTCTGTCTCTGTCTCTGTCTCTGTCTCTGTCTCTGTCTCTGTCTCTGTCTCTGTCTCTGTCTCTGTCTCTGTCTCTGTCTCTGTCTTCACCTTTGTCTCTGTTACCATCTCCATCTTTGTCTCTATCTCTTTTGTCTTTCTCTCTCCTTCTGCTTTTCAGCTTGTTCTCCTTCTCCTTCTCCTTCTCCTTCTCCTTCTCCTTCTCCTTCTCCTTCTCCTTCTCTTTCTCCTTCTCCTTCTCCTTCTCCTTCTCCTTCTCCTTCTCCTTCTCCTTCTCCTTCTCCTTCTCCTTCTCCTTCTCCTTCTCCTTCTCCTTCTACAGTGTGTCCCATGTATCTATCATCGGTTTCGTCTTGCTGTAACTTTTGTGTTTGTCAATAAATTTGGCAGAAATTTTAGCCCAACATGCACAAATCAACGGAACTTTTACTCTCAAAATTTTAGCCGAGTCTTTTGCTTCAACCACTAGTTATGCACTTCCACATGTCTACGTCGGTTTCTATTACACGAAGGTGAGCCTCTAGATCTGTACAGAGTTTCTTCTTGCTGTATGTAACTTTTGTGTTTGTCAATCAGTTTCATTGAAATTTTAGTACAACATTGACACATCCTTAGTTTTTTACTCTCAAATTTTTAGCCACGTCTATTACTTCAACGACTGGTTATGCTCTTCCTGATTGACGGTGCACATGTGGAAGTGCATACTAGCGGTTGAAGTGACAGTCTTGGCATTTTTTAGTGCAAAAATTCTGAGGATTTATGCATGCTGTGTTAAGATTTTAGCGCAATTGAATGATGAACACAAATGTTACAACAATACAGATAGGTCTTCAGCTGCGTTCAGTCAGCGTTTCAAAGCAGAACATCATAACACTGGTACAGAAACAATTGGTAACCACTCACCTTTGCCATCAAGCATCTTTTCGAGCTCTTATGACCACCTCGACTCAGTTCCTTCACCACTTCTCTTTAATGTGCCTACTATTTTTCACACAGGTGCAACAGATAGTGCAATCTTGATTTGATTGTTAATGTGATGCAACATTTGCATTGAACCTCAACAACATTAACAAGCACACATTCCACCCACAATACACAGATGATATACATAAAAATCCATTGTTCCAAAAGTGGATAGAATCACCGTGATTGTTAATGCTAAAAAGGAGAAACAACAAGCAAAGCTTCTGTAATCAAATGAAGAAAGCTGAAAAATGTTATAGATGTTTTAGCTTAGCTGGATGGCAATTACACGTACAATTAGATAGTGTCTAGATGGTCAGCCTGTCTGTGAGAAAGGAGAGATGGCTCATGCCAAGAACTGGAGACCACCTTGCTCTGGACGTTCTCACAGAAGTAGGCAGACTTCATCTGATAGATCAAGAATGCCACAAACTGGCTGATGGTCCTCTCCGTCTTCTCAGCTCCATCCGCATCTCGCAAGAACTCTGTCTTCAGATAGGTCTTCAGCTGCCTCCAGTCGGCATTGCGCAGCAGCACATCATGAGGCTCGTGCAGAAACCAGAGGTAGCCTCTCACCTTTGCCATCATGGATCTTTGTGAACAGTTGCGACCTCCTCGGCTCAATGCCTTCACCAATTCTCCTTAAAGACCCTATCGTTATAAGTGCGACTAAACATGGAATGCAGTAGTCGCCAAACAAGACAACTTACCAACTAACTCTCCAAGCAACATGCCGTGTTGTGCAAAGGCGTCACTGCTGGTTGTGGGTCCCAGCTGGCTTGTGTCGTAGTGAAGAGCCAAGGCCCGGTTGGAGGTACAGAGGGTTCGGAGGCCAGCGTTACCCACCTCGTGTGTCGACTTCCTCAGCCAGATCTGTGCTACCAGTCGTGCAGAATCAGTGCCCATCGGCCGAGCAAATCTCCGAGCCCTGGTGTATCGATCTGTGGTGCGCCATTTGCGAAAGATGAGCCAGTTGGTGGCGCTGTGGAACAGCAGCAGAAAATTGGAGACGTCAATGACATAGCGTCGAAAGAGGAATGTGTTCGGTGGTTGATCTCTGCCCATGCCAACCAAATCCATCACAGTGATAACCATAAATACTGAGTTACACAGCATGAATTTTATCACCATTGCCTAGAATCACAGCCGTTACATAAGTATAGCGTACAGCCATACAAAGTTCAGGTACCTCGAATTTCAGGTTCAGGTCTATACCTACCAACTGTGCATTTGCCTTCTGAGACTTACCATCAACAGACCGGTGGTGATTCTTCCATCTGGCGACGGCTGTCTTTTGCCCAACTGGGGTTTTTCTCTGAAGGCCAGTCGCAAGATGCGGACAGAGAAGATGAGCAGCAAGAGAAAGGGCACTGGACATCGGAAGATCAGGTCTGGTATTAGGTGTGCCCCTGCAACAGCGATCCACCGGTGTTTCCAGGCATTGAATGACTGCATTACCATATAAGTATAGCGTACTATTGGGCACCTTGTTGGTGAATTGTTGGGTAAGACTGGAACCGTCAATCATAATGCATTTTTCTATGCTGCACTCCACTAGGAAAGTGGGAATGTTGAGTAACAATGAGAGACCAATAATACCCCCAACAACCAATTTAAATGGTGCCGCTGCCAGCATGGCCCTTTGGCCCAGTGGCCTTGATACTGCCAGAGATCTGCAACCAATGTAGCAGAGAGTACTGAACAAGCAGTATTCTTGATAACAACATGCACATAGAAACTGATGTCTCGTATGCACAAGGGACATTACAGGAAAAATGGCTTCGTTGACATGGTCTTCTTAACACGACCTGCTACATGCGTAGAGGATCGTGTTAAGCATGTCATGTCATTGTGTAAGGTGTTTTGTCAATGTTGTGCAACTGTGCCAAGCCTATACGATCTGGTCTTAGCATATAGCTTTAACGGTGTCAACAGATTCGTTCTCTTTGTGTATGCCTCGTATCTCCTGTTAACCCTTTGCAAATGACCAACGCCATATGGCGCAGTTGGCCAGCCTATCGGAAAGCAAAAAAATGATGGTAAACATGACCTCAGAAACGCGCTTTGAAACAGTCGCAAACTCAAAATTTGTTGTTTTAGATGTTCAGATGACGCTTGCAGTTGAAATGATTAAAAAATAACGTTTAGTCTATCAGTTTACTGCACTAAACCAAGACAATCTGAAAAGAACCTATCGGAAATCTGCACCAAACGTATTGGGAAGCTGGATGACAGAACATATCGGAAAGCCAGAAACTTCGTGATATGTTCAAAAGCCGGTGATTTGCAAAAGGTAAACTGGTAAAGACAAATTTTACGTTTTCCTACAGTTCTCCACGCGTACCTCTCCACAGTGACAGCAATGACTTGCCAGACGTTGGCAGTGATGGCCACATTTTCGATTGGGTAGCAGACATAGAGGAGATAGGCAGAGAGACCGTAGTAGCGCACAGCTCCACCACTCAGCAGAACCAAGAATGAATTAGCCAGCAGAGCACTGACCAGCAGCAGCGAGTCCCACAGCCAGAGCATCTTGAGATGACTGGCCAATCGGTGACTGAACACGTTGCTCTGATCACTGAGCTGTCGCCGCAAATGCACATTGCCAGCCAGACCAAACAGGATCAGCAGTGTTCCCCCGATGCCTTGCAAGTGAATGGAAAAGTGTTGGTAGAATGAAAAGTCTATGTGGTTGGCCAGCAACGGAAGTGACATGCACAGTTCGGGCGGTACGGACTCCTTGCCCGACTTGCCGCGTCTGATCAGACCGTTCTCCATGATGCTGACGTGAAACCTAATTGCACCTTGTCCGGCCGGCAGAGCTAATTCTCTCATCAGACAGTGACGAGATGCTAACCAAGAGGTTACTGGACTGAGTTTATTAGCGGCTCCTAATTAGAGTGCATGCATCCAACTCAGTATTTAATCACAGTTATTTTCTGGCTTACATCCTTTCCGAGTATGAAAATAGGCTTGTCTCCACAAACATCCGAAAGACTTCAGGCCAGCTAACGGTGAAAGTGCTTTTAACGTAGTCCCCAAGAGCGTAGTGTGAGAAAGGGAAACCGCGTTAGCACTTA
>JASANB010006156.1:0-18485 GCA_030248155.1 Sabatieria punctata | reverse complement strand
TACGGCTGTACGGCCAGACCTTCTTCTTCACACCATCCTTGGACAACCGTAAGTGTCCTCTGCATGAGGTCACATACAGTGTCCAAGAATTTCCCTACCACGAGAACTACTCCATCATGCGCGTACCAGGAGAACTACTCCATCGCGCGCGTGTCTTTTGTCTGCTCTAAACATCTGGAGGCTGTTATTGCCGTGACGGAAACATTTCTGTGTAGTAACGATGAGCATTCCCTATTTAGTGACATTTTACGTACTCATACTGTTGTTAGGTCGGACGATGAGGTGCGGCTGGGCCATGGCGGCGGAGTACTTTTACTAATTCCAAAAATGTTTGAAGTGCTTTTGTTCAGAAAGATAGTACTGAGTTTTTTGAGTCTTTATGGGTCGACTTGTATCTACGAGGTACAAACCGATCTTTTGTGAGACTTGCAGTTTACTATCGTGCACCTTCTGCAAGTATCCACTCGTCCACTGATGCTCTTGTTGATCATTTGGGTCGCTTTTTGACAGATAACCACCCTATTGTAGTTTTTGGTGATTTCAATTACCCGGCAATACATTGGAATGAAACTGACGTTACCCTCTCTGGTGCAGATAATATCTTTCTCAATTTTACCATGGAAGCTGGAATGACACAGTATGTACACGAGTGTACACATGAAAAAGGGAATATTCTTGATTTGGTGTTTGTAAACGAACCAAATTTGGTCGCGAATGTAAAAGTAGCAGGTCCTTTGGGTAGCTCTGATCATTTTGGTGTGCATGGTTTGATAGGGCCTTTTACTTTAGGACCACAATTAGAAAAGAAGACGTTTAGAAAGTTTGCAAAAACAGACTATGAAAATTTTTTTGAAGAGTTGAACAATATAAACTGGTATGACTTTTTTTATTCATGTGCTGATGCAAATGCTTTTTGGCGCAAGTTCTGGGAGTTAATGAACTCATGCATTGAAAAGTATGTGCCCTTGTGTGTATTTCATCAAAAACATACTACTTCCTGGTCTTTCGATACTCGAAGTTTACACAGGAGGCAGTAACGTCTTCACTGTTTATACAGAAAAAATCGTACTCCAGAACGCTACCAAAAATGGTTGCAAGCAGCGCGTGAAGCACGTCGTTTAAAACGTTGTGATGAATATACTCAGGAAAGGAAAGTGCTCGACTCCCATTCTGATACTTGCTTCTGGCGGTTCGTTAAATCTCGTCTGACTACTAGATCCGAAACTCCTCCCTTAGTGCTAGAAAATAACACTGTTCTATCTAAAGAAAAGGAGAAAGCTGAAGAGTTTAATAGATTTTTTGGGTCGGTTTTTAATGAGGATGACGGTCATAGTCTTCTGCTACCTAACTGCAGGGTTAATGTTCAACTGAGCTCGATGTCTTTTGAATGGCAAACTGTCTATGACCACCTAATTAAACTTGCGCCCAAAAAGTCAGCAGTAGAGATGCGCACGGGCCGGGCTGGCCCGGCCCGGCCCGGCCCGGCCCGGCCCCGCCCGGCCCGGCGGGCCGGGCCGAGGGCACTTTCGGGCCTGCCGGGCCGGGGGTTGGCCGGCTAGTCGGCCCGGGGTGGCCCGAATTTTTAATTTTTCTTTCTAATTCTGACAAATTAATGAATTTTCGACTTCGTTTTCTTCAATTTTGTTACAAAAATAACGTTTATATCAGTTAAAGATAAAAAATGAGCCTGAATACGGAAAAATTGCAAAAAAGAGCGAAAAAAGTGCTAAATTTGGCTCATTTGAACCCAGCCGATTATTTTACCGAAAAAAAACGGGCCGGGCCGGGCCGGGCCGGGCCGAGTGGCAAACGGGCCGGGCCGGGCCGGGCCACAAAATTTGGAAAACGGGCCGGGCCGGGCCGAAAATTTCGGCCCGAGCGCATCCCTAGTCAGCAGGTGTGGATGAAATTCCACAGTTTTTTCTTAAGAATCTAGCAAGTGTCGTAGCCAAACCTTTAGAAAGAATCTTCAGTTTTTATTTTGCATCTAGTACGTTACCAAATGAGTGGAAAAAGTCTAAAATAATTCCGTTGCACAAAAAGGGTAGTTTATCTAATGTAAAAAATTACCGACCAATTAGTCTTTTGTCTTGCAGTAGTAAGGTAATGGAATCTTTGATACGTTAAAAACTGGTAGAACATTTGAAAGCAAATAAATTAATTACAGATGCTCAACATGGTTTCTTGGCCAAACGGTCTACTGTAACTCAACTTTTGACATGCCTTCATGATTGGACTTTAGCTTTAGAACAGAAACAAACTATAGATATTATTTATCTGGATATAGCAAAAGCTTTTGACAGTGTATCTCATCCTAAACTGATTAAAAAACTGAGAATGTTTGGGGTTGTTGGTGGCATGTTACAATGGATAGAGGCGTATTTAACGGATCGCAGACAGCTAGTTTCAGTGGGAAATCAATTTTCATCTGAATGTGATGTTAAATCAGGGGTCCCGCAAGGTAGCTTACTTGGACCAGTCTTGTTTTTAGTGTATCCCTATGTAAATGACCGTGATTTTTGGTTGCCGGCAAATTAGCTTGCTTGTTGATAGCTATCTTCTCCTCTGCTTTGTTAATAGCTATCTTCTCCTCTGCTTTGTTAATAGCTATCTTCTCCTCTGCTTTGTTAATAGCTATCTTCTCCTCTGCTTTGTTGATAGCTATCTTCTCCGGACTAGGAACAGTGGTAGTAACAACAGTAACAACACACCACAGGTTATGGCTACAGCTAAACAGAACACAGACTGACCAGCCAACTGACTGCTACAACAATGATTCCTACCGCGGCCGGCTATACTGCGGTGATTGGAGCAATCGATTTGTTGACACTTAGCGTGTGGCTGGCCGTCACAAAATGCACTACACACAACACAGGTGCACATTAACAGAGACAGCACATAAGCGTACGACTGACCGTTCAAAACATACATGGGCCGGGGGGGTCCGGAGGGGGGGTTGCCCACCCCCCAACTTAGGCTCGACCCCCCCCCGGACCCCCCCACCCACCCACCCAAAATGGCGTGCAGCCGACCCCACCCACCCTGTGCAGTGGTTGTGGAAATAATGGTGCAGGCCAGCTTTACTACACCAAAAAACTGCACATAACAAACACAAATTTCAAAACAAATTCGACTCTGGCAGCTTTTGTAATGACATGAATTTGTCCAAATTGCTGATTTGTGTCATATACGGTCATAAAATAGTGTGAAATGTTATTTTTGTTCATATAATGGCAGAAACTTGTACCAAAACAACCTAGAAAGCGTTCCCAGGCATTTTTTTGGTTTTGACCCCCCCCCCAACTGGGCTTCGACCCCCCCCCGGCGGAAAATTTTGACGGAACACCCACCCACCCACCCCCCAAATTGAAAATTTTGACCCCCCCACCCCATTTTTCCGGCCCATGTATGGTTCAAAAAAAAGCAAACACACGCACACGTCATAAACATACCAACACAAGTCGTGATATCGGTAATTTTCCTTGAAATGAAACAGCCAGAAGCAGTTTCCGGGACATAGCCTGATGGCACACCAGAAACAGCACCAGCTAGTTCGGACACGTCGCGTGTGAGCGAGGCAAAGTCCCTTTTCACAAGGGAACGGAAGGTGATATGGTGAACTTTGCCATCGGAGCTTGGTCACTGCGCGCAGTTTGTGATGTCTGCTGGTGGGCAGAGCCATCGGTTTGAACTTCTGATTCAGGTCCAGGTTCACGTTGGACTGAAAGGGAACTTCCGTCGGTCCGGCGGTCAGGCTTCTTGCGAGTTCCAGCCCCATACGGATGACACAGATCCGGAATGCTTTAGTTCTGTTGCGTCTGTCCCCGGGTGACAGGTGGTAGCGAAAACGCGCAATATCCGTTGTTCAGACAGGCCTCCAAAATGAAGAGGAAATATTTCATGTACCTAGAGTTGTAAAAAAAAAATTTTTTTTGAAAGCCAAAAAAAAAAGCTTTTTTTTATGAAAATTTTTAATTTCGAAATTTTTTTTTTCAAAATTTTTTCTTAACATGAAATATAGCTTGTAGGAGATGCAAGGATGCATCGGAAGCAACTTTAAATGCAAAAGCTGATACTTTGGTTCAAACATAGTGTTACAGCCTGAGAGTCGATATTCTACCTGCAGCATTGCTCACAGAGTGGCTTGCTGCCCTTCAAAACCTATTTTTATGCTTAGAATAGGCAAGAAATTGATAGAACTGCACTTCTAATGTATATCTGAGGCTAAATTCAACGATTTTCCCCCCAAAATTTCGATACTGTGAATAAAATAAAAAATTTTCGAAATGGGCCTTCAAAAAAAAAAGCTTTTTTTTTAAAAAAAAAAGCCTTTTTTTTTTAAAAAAAAAAGAGCCTAACAACACTACATGTACCACCCTGTAACGCGTGTTTTTCATCAACTAGGCTAACTTGTGTCAATATGTTAAACTTGTCGCCTCCCTATCTGGGGGGGTTGGGGCATGGGTCTGGACCGGTGGCCTGATCTCATTCTCTGGGGAGATAATTGGGTGCTGCAGAAGTTAGAATAAGGATAGAATAATGAGTTTTTGATTGTAAATCGTTAAAAAACGACTAATGTACCTAAAAAAGGCCATACACTGACTTAAATCCTAATCAGGGGAATGTTGTCCAAAACATTGGACGCAAATTATAAAATTTCAATTTAGATATTTGGTACTTACTGTAACACCGAAACCTTTTGTGGTACAGGGTCATCCGTTGATCGGCAAGGTCTACCGCTCCCATTGTTCTGTTGTACCTGTAAAGAACACCTCTTACGTTTGTTCAGCTAGGTGGTTTTTTACTCAAGCAGAGGTTCCGGAGCTGTTACATCCTTGTGACACCAACGGTTATTGTTGTCTTTAACGGCACGAACTAGCATGAACTCTCTGTTTCTGAGGTAGGGAACGGTGTGTACTCGGTGAACTAATCGGCTGTCCATCCAAGCCGTGACTCCCATTTGTTCAGTTCTGCCGTCATCGCACTTCACGGCATGCCAGCGCTGTTGATATTCTCCTGTTGTAATAATACGCAGTTATAGCTACAATTTTGTATGTTACAGTTATCACATGTACCTACTGGAGATGTTGCATGTTTTTGGAATCCCATTTTGCCATACTTTGCTTATTTTTAGCTCTAAACCGCTATTTGGCACATTAAACAGTGATTTTTAGCGTCCATAAAGGAAAAACGCGATATTGACTGAAAGGCAATATCGGCGCTTGTTATCACCTCGTTTCAACTGTCTGGCCTTTTTCATTCCGGCTTCCGTCACCGTTGGTTTTCGCAGATCATCTGGGATCTTCTGAGCCTTGCGTACGGTGCCCAGGAAGTAGGTTTTGTACTGTAACAACTCTTCCACAAGACGGAAAATGGACTGCAATAAAGTGGTTTACTCTTCTGTATATAGTACAGTCAGGCACTTAACGCGTTTATGGTACCGACATCATATAAGGTGCCGGTACCATAATATGGTACCGGTACCTTAGGTAGTGGTACCATACGGTACCTCCATGTTCGGTGCCGGTGGTGGTACCATACAAGGTACCGGAACCATATATGCAGTCAGGTACTTAAACGGCGTTAAGTACCTGACTGTAGTAATCCCACCCTAGACGTTAGGGGGACAACAGGCCCACACTAGTTACATGTTTCGAAATGAGAAAGAGGAATTACAACATGAAACAGCCATACTTACATAGTAGTTGTCCGTAACTACCACGTGCCCAGCGTTCAGCAGAGTCCTTCCATTTTTAATGTTTTCCGAGGTGAGGAGCATCCAAACCTGAGGTCAAACTTGGCGATTGTGACATGAGGGCACTTTACAACCATTCTTACCGTCGCCCCGACAGATTTGAGCGTGTCAAATCTAGAGTAGCGAGCTGAGTGGAACAGCTCATGATTGTACAGAAATCCCGTCTGGTCACACAGTGAGAAAACCTTAAGAAAAGTTATTTGCAATGCAGGGCAGCTACCATTCTCGCTACTATCTCTTACTTTTAAACCGCGTTTGATAGGCTTTTGTTTTTGATGGACACCACGAAACGGCAAGCAGCCTTACAAGCCAGCTGAAATAGCATGCCGCATCTTACATTTAACAGGGGGTTGTGGGGGTCTGCTCTCACCAACCGACTTAGGCCAGACTCCCCCCGATGGGAACTAGTACCTAGACAATTAATGCAAATTTCAAACACAAAAATTACCAAAGTTGCCTGTACAATGGCACTTTTTAGCTGTATATCAGACAAAATAATTGCTGAACGGAAGGCGGGTTCGATTCCGAACGCTAATTGGAGACACCAGATGCGCGTCAAAACGGTTAGTCGTACACAAAGAAAACCAAAGTTTCTGGTGTCAGGTCAAAACGCTGTTATATCAAGTTAAGGTTGATAAACTGCGTATTTGACTTGAATCTAGAATCGAAGAGTGCTGTACTAAATAAAAATTGGGAAGCTATTTTAATCACTTCGTATACGCTTTACACAAGTGTCTATTTAAGTCGAAATAGGTGTTTTTTGGTTATTTTTCTGGACCCCCGAGGTCTCCATACCACGCCCTCCGAATTTTTCCGGCCCATGTATGCTGACTATGGCTATGGCCGTATCTCGGCGAGACCCATCCTTGTCTGGCTCAGGTCCCATCTGTTCCAGGTCGACTTCTGCACCGATTTGACTTAAGTGGAGGTCGGGATCTTCACCCTCAGGAAGCTGTGTAGAGGTTGGGAATAGTTCCCGAACAGCTCTGTCGGAATAGCCGTAGCGTTGCAGCTTGTTGGGAGACAGGTAAGGGTACTGCAAGAATGATTCGCCGCGCTTTTCTGCTGACCGCTGAGCTCCCTGTAGAATGGCATTTCTAATCTGCTCGCTTTTTTGCGGTGACACCTGCTGAAAACATTAATTTTCTACTGTGTCCGTATTTATTTAAAAAGCTTCAGAGAGCTAAACTAGAGAAGCCGAGTGGCCGGTCGAACAAACAAAATAGGCAAAAATGCACTTTTTAGGACAGCAGACGGTACCAAGCGCCCTGCTAAAGCGGACTAGAGAAGCTGAGTGGCAGGCAGAGCAAGGGTTTTGATCAACACTACAGTGTAATGGTTCAGACGAACACAGCCAAATGCAACTACTCTGTTGAAGGCAAAAGCCTTAGTCTAAACTAAGGCAAAATAAAAATGCGCACCTTCATGTATTCGTACAATTCCCTAAGCTCTGCGTTCAGCGAGGACAAGGTCTGTAGGTGATCGGCAAACGAAACCAAATTCAAGTCGATTTGTTGCCCTCTATCACCATCCTTTTCTGTCTGTTGCTTCATCTGATCGGTAACGGAGCGAAGCATCTTGATAGCATCGGTGACTTCATGTAAAGGGACTGAATGGGCCTGCCGACTCTGATAAACAACCAATTGGCCTCTCAAATGCGAGTTAGAGGACTGCAGCTCTTTGTTGGCACGCTCTGAACGCAGCAACAGAGCTATGGCCGCATCGCGTGACAGATCTTTAACTGACATCTCGATCTCTCCCATAGCGCTCTTGCTGTTACAACCATGCAAGTTTGAAGTCGGAATATGCACACTAACTATGTGAAAACACGTTGATCGACTGCCTGATGCATGAGCGGAACGTAAGGAATGTGGCGCGCTTCCGCGAAAAGGTCCTTATCTGACTGTTCTTCGTCTGACCGGTTGCCATCTGAACTGATGACAGAGGGAGTTATCGCAGGTGCAGTAGAAGTGCCCGATCGGTGTCCTCAGAAGGTTGAACGTTGGTGTCAGAGTCAATGGGCTGCTCACTTAGGCTGCCAGAACGGCAACCTTTGCCTTCCACCACCTCTTCGAAGGGCAGATCTCCATCACCTCCTTTTTTGAACTTGCAACTAAAATTGACCAAACTGGCATTTGACAACAACACAAACAGTAAGAAACCATATCACCCTGCGAGTCTCTCTTCTCTCTTATCCCGATTTCGGTCCCGATACCAGTTGTGCTGACATATCTGGTTGATTGAGTAGCCGCCAAATCGTTCAACGAAGAACAAAGCTAAGTCAAATCTGAAAGCGAAAAACAATATATAAAATTGAAAATATATGAAATTGAAATTGTAAAAAAATTGCAAAAATTTGCTCAAAAATTTCAGAAAAACCGGATGGGGGGTCGGCGAAATCGTCTCGGAGGGGGGTCCCATCCGGGGCAGGTCTGGCCTAAGTCAGGAGGGGGCAGACCCCCACAGACCCCCCTGTTACATGTACGGTGTTTTAAGCTGTAAATCCTCTACCGAACTGCCGGATGAGTGAAATATTTTAACTAATTCTTACCATGTTACACAAAAAATACAAAAAATTACCCATCAAGGTTCGATGTTCGGTCAATACCAGCCGGAACCATAAGGCCTGAATCGAAAGGTTCTCCAGACTGCGTTGTGCGTGTGACCCAGGCCGCGAGAAGGTTCTTGTCAAAGCTGTGCACTTTCCAGTACATATTCCGAATGAAAAGAATGTCTTTAGGACACAACTTTCGAGCTGCCGACAAGGTCCATCCGTTTGCTAACTTCCGCTCCTTAAACTTGCTTAAGTTGCGGGTGCTGCGCTTTGCCGATTCTTCTTTCTCCTTGGCAGCCTCCACTTGGTCAGTAGTCTGCAGTGACTTCTTTTTGACAGCCTCACTCTCCAGCTCTTCAGGTGCCCAGAACTTTTCTGGAATCTCGAGGAAATCGTTGTAGGGTGGAAATAACTGTGATTCTGGGTAGTCCACGAAGTTGTACGCGCCGTAGTAGGTACCATGCCGATCCCAACTGACGAGGTATGTACGCTCTTGGATGGTATGACAGAAACGACCGGCTACTCTGATTTTCCCCGTGCTCGATGGGCCTGTCTCACCCGCCAACTGAACTGGAGTTCCTTGTTCATATGGAAGATAACCAAAGACTTCGCAATCTCGGTCCGCACCATTCAACTGGCCAACTTCTAGCCGACTTGTGTGATAAAGCCACTGAAACAAACGCTCCACACCAAAAATAAATACTTCATCCCATACATGTAAAAGGCCATCCGCCGAAGGGGGAGTGGGGTTCGGCGTTGGGCGGTGGGCCGAACCCAAATTTTGGGAGGATTGAGCATTAAAAACCGCTCAAAAATCGAAAAAATGGCGATTTTTCGGCTAAAAATGGTCAAGAATCGCTAATCTGGGTTGAAATACAGCTATAAAGTACTGTTTTAAGTTTTACAGGCGATTTTGAGAATTCTTCCGTCTGAAATTGTTAAAAATAGAAAAATCTGCTTAAAAAATACTTCCAGAAAAATAGGAGGGGGCCGAAAAACCATATTGGGGGTCCTCATCTGGAGGGTATGGCGTGTGGGGCAGACCCCACCCAGATCCCCTGTTAAATGTATGGTTTATGCCAGAAACAGTTATGATTTTATATATAAATGACTACTGGTAAAACTTGCGCGGTAGGGTAAACCGGGGTAACTTTGAACAGGGGGGCAACTTTGAACAGGCGCGAGTTTTGCGCCGCATGGCGCTCACGGTTCGCTTTTTGGCCTCTGGTTGCGCTAGTTTATCGCCAAAGACTCCAGGCTACACGACACTACCAAATAGTAAGGGATCTGTTGCTGTTTGCCAGTGCTATGTTGCTTGAAAATATCGGTATCTTAACAGCCGAAAACTTTACGACGAGAAAACTTTAGGTTCCAATGTCCCAAAGTAGTCAAGTTTTATACTGTTTTGCTCCCCAGACCATTCTCTTTACATTAGTGTGCTTATCGTCTAGCTATTTCATACTGAACTTTTTCTATGCTGTGAAGAAGAGAAGGGGCTACTTTGAACACCCTTATAAATCTGATTTCCTTGTCTTCTCTGCATATTCTCGGCTTCTGTGGTTAGGGGGTTTAGTGATTACCACTCAGCTGGAAATGTAAACCCCCTCGCCCCTCCCTACCCAACACCCCCAAGGAAAAAAATTAGGAAGACCTTCCCAGCCCAACATACAAATATTAGAAGCGGCTCCACTCCAGTACAACTCTCCACACCACTCCAGTCTAACAAACTAGCTTAGGAATCACTAATTCAAGCTTAAAATTCGCATAGAATGCCTTTTGTAACTGAATTTAGTGTTTCCGCTGCTGTCATTTAAGAGAACTCGGTGTTTTTAGAGACCCTTGCTGTTGTATTTTGTTTGTTTTTAGCTGAAAAACGCTACTTTTCAGCTTAAATTAGCGATTTTTAGCCTATAAAACGTGCTAATACCCATTTTCAGGCGTCTTTTGAGATTTTTGAAATTTTGTACCTCTTTCCTGAGCGAAACCGCCCCTGAACGCCCTCCAGACAGAGGCCCCCCTTACCTCCTCCCTCAGGCCGGCCCGGACGTATTACATGTATGCCCCTTTGCCTATCTTATCTGACTGAATGAATTTTAGACACGGTGTTCAAAGTAGCCCCACATCGGGGGCTACTTTGAACTAGGGATGCAAATGGTATAAAAAATACCAAATACCAAATACCAAATACTAGATGGTATTTTCTATACCAAATAATACCAAATAATTCCAAATAGTTGATAAACAGGTCGCTAGCTGTTTGGAATGAGCGCAAAGTCATACTTCTTGATTTTTCAGCAAAAATATATAAGTTTTGCCTCAGTGGAAGAGTTTTTGTTGCATCTAAAAGAAATCTAGTCATGTATGAGAAAGAAAACGAGCAGAATTTGATGGTTTTTCACTTACTCGGGAAATGGGCAAGCACGTTGTGACGTTTGCGGTCAAAGGAGCCGTCCATAAACGACGTCGTACCAAAATCCCGATTTTTCGGACCCCCCTTCCCCCAAAATCGCCTTGCGTCGTTTCATGGGTGCCGCCTCCCACTTTTTGAGAATTTTCCATGAATGGTTGTTTGTTATAAGCTAAATTGGTCAGAATTCTTTATTGTTTTGTTGCTCAGAAACGGTAAAGAGACGTCTTGTTCTGCGTATCTGCATTGTTATACTTTTAGTAAATTAGAAATAAAGAGAAAACTCTCAACAGAAGAGCTATGACATGGTATACAGTCGCAAAATATGCAGAATTTATCGCTTAAAAGCTAACTGTTTAGTTATTTAAACTATTTGGTATTATTTGGTATAAAAAAATACCAAATACCAAATAATACCAAATACCTAGAAAATACCAAATAATACCGAATAATACCAAATAATACCGGATACCATTTGCATCCCTACTTTGAACACCCATGTGTTTTTTAAAAAAACTTGGTCACACTCGTCTTTGGTTGAGCGTACAACATTCTATCCGACATCATTTTGAAGAGCACACTTCAAGCTTTCGATTGCATTATGAATGGTCATCCTAGCTTGCTTAAAAGACCTGAATCCGTACGCTTGAAATTTCAAAAAAACGTTATTCGTTCAAAGTAGCCCCGGTTTACCCTACAAAAATTGCCAACGACTTACAATGAACCCTAGCAGCTTGTCGTCTATGGCAGAGCATTCGCCAGGCACCTTGGCACGAGGATCGCAACCTTGAGGAACGCAAGGGTCACTCGGTTTCTTAAATTGGCCGGATGGGCAGCAGCAGGGCTGTTGGGTCGGTTTTTTTCCTCGGTTTTTTTCGTTTTTTTCCGGACCTAGGGGCTCGGAAAAAACGGTGCGGGCCGGTGATCTCCGGATCAATATTTAGCGCTATTTAGCAGGCGGTAGATTTATTTAGCAAATCGAACAAAATTTAGATATATTTTGCGATCGCTTCTACACGGTCTGTCAACGCGTGAAACCGTCTAAACAACAAAAGTTCCATTTATTTTTGGAAATCCTGACTGATTCTTCCGGTGTGCTGGTGCAGACGTGTTTTTCAGACTTTTTGTAGTGGGAAGATTTGTAAGTAGTTCCAGTTTATTTAGCTGATCGTCTAAAATGCAACGTCGTGGCCAGTGTTGTTCCCAGTAAATTTACTGAGTAAAAGTTACTTGGTACTTAGTTATTTTGAATTACAGTAAGTACTTTTACTTACCGGTAAAAATTTTTCTTAATTTTACTTACTGAATACCGAGTTTCAATTTTGAATTACCTAATTAGAAAAAAAATTCGGTAAACTCAGTACTCGGTAGTTTACTGAGTTGTTTACTGAGTAAAAGCTTCTGCAATAGGCAGCTCGTCGCATGTGTGTAGAAAATAATGCAGTTTTTCTTTCATTTATCTATTTGCTCACAACAAAAACACAATTTTTGCAATTTTTTTGCGATTTTCAAAGCTTGTATAATCGGAACTTTGTTTGCGCGATCGAATTGCTATAATCAGATCAGACGCGAAGACTATTAGGAGCTGTATCTACTACAATTAGCTATATTTTGATTGACATTTTTTGCATTGGTCTGATTTTCACTTACAAATTATTCCCAGACTTTTCATCCAAAGCTAGCTACCAGAGCCTCTGGACGCTATGTATTGTGTCCATATTTTAAGGCGTTCCAACCATGCTAATTAGTACCACAAATAATGTGAAATGGCACAAACCACGATTAAAAATTTTAGTAGCAAAAAGCTCTATCAGGAAACTTTTTTAGATAAATTGTAACATATTTCTGAATTTTGAAGGTTTTACCGAGTTTACTGAATTGTTTACTGAGTACTTACCGAGTTTTCTTTGAAAAACCCAGTACTTACTCGTACTTACCGAATTTCAAAAAATCTGGATTTACTTACTGAATACTTACCGAGTTTTAGAAATTTGAGGTAGGCACAACACTGGTCGTGGCCGTGGTCGTCCAACGACGGGATTCGGCGTTCCTTGGGAACAAAAGGAAATAACACAGCTAATCTATCAATACGAAGCAGAGGTCATAATGGCAAAGCTGCTGTAAGTGGAATGCGTAGTTATAATCCTGTTAATTATCTCCTTTTTCGTTTCTTCGGGGCATGTGTCAAGATGGCCCAAAGAAACGGTGCCACCGGTGCACCTGACGAGAATTGGCACACCGAGATACACGTAGCAGTGGTACCTAAGCCCAGAAAAACAGATTGATTAATACGTTGTTTGCTTTAGGACTGTCCTAAGCAAAACAATGGCTATGACTGCGGCGTTTTCGTATTAGCCTTTGCCGCTGTGCTTGCTTCATCCAAGAATGTAGCTGTTGTTTCCCAAGTAGGAAAATTTACAGACTGGATATATGTTGTACTTATCAACGTTTTTGAACGACATGCCGCTTTGGCGTCAATTTACGGCATTCTGCAGCTACTGTGGTAAAAATAAGCTTTATCTGCTTGATTTTTTGTTGTAGGATTACTGGTCTGATTAGTTTGCTCTTTCTTCTGTCGCGATTCTTCTGCAGTACATACATGTGTCACCTCATTCTATATATTCCATGCTTTACGCTCGATTCTTGAAGCGTTCCTGTAGTAAAAATGCATCTAGTTAGCTTCCAGTTTTCGTGCCAGTTACAAGTTGACAGTTGTTATGTTGTTCTGTGATTTGCCTAATCTGTGATCGTGACCTTAGTAAATAAAGAATACAATAACGCCTAGACGATCTTTCTTAGTAATGCATAGAATGTTTTTGAATAATATGCGGTTTCGCACAAATTTCGACCCTAAGTAGAGATATGGCACGGTTTCGAACGCCTTTCAGTTGAGGAGAGGCTTGGTTGGAACTGAATTCGTCACGGGTAGATTAAACAGTGCTAAGTGGTCTTTGCTTAGTAAAACCTTTTCCCCCATAGAGTTTGCTTGTGGCCCGGCGGACAGAGACGGCGGCAAGCAGCTAAGTTTCCGTTGTGAAATCAACAAAGAACGCGGTTGTACATTAAAAGTGGTTGTGCTCTAGTAGGTTAATCCGAATCTTCGGTTTTCTTCGGTCAGGTCGTCAGGTGTATGTGCTTCAAGAACACTCTGTTTCACTTCACAGCATTGCAGAAGCCCAAACAATCTGAAATTGCATTTGGACCACTTTGGTACAGAGCGCCTAAACAATGGGCCACTTTGATCGGGAGATACCAACGACGCACCGGAAAAAACACTTGCGCGTAAATATTCTCATATTATCCGCCGCGGTGGCGGATAATTAAAAAAAACGCATGTGGAATATCCGCCACTATAAAACGCGCTGCTGTAAAATGATGGTAATTTATTTTTGGTTGTTTATTGTTTCTGTATTTATAGTTGGTAAACGTATCGATCGTGGCGGTCAACGAAGAGAAAGAAAAGCAGTTAAAATGCGAATTCTGTGATCAGAGTTATTCGTACAAAAGTGGTCTGCTGAAGCATCGGAAAAATCAGCACCCTGAAGAACACGACCAATTGAAGTTGAGCAAGAAACCCCGTTTTACTGTTTTACTTTCCGGCAAGAGAAAATTTTGCATGCCGGGAAGCTAAAAACGGTTTTGACGCTGCTGGCTTTCATCTTGCCGGGAAGTTTTCAACTACCACTATAGTGGTAGGTACATTGCAAAGGGGTATATAAGACGTGAATTCTGTAAATACCAACTTCCGATATATACAGTTGCCCCAACTTTGTTGGATCTTTGAACTATATATATCGTTGGATAGCCCTTCCCTCATATAGTAAGAAACCACATTTGAATTTTTCAATTTCCCACCCTCTTTTGAAAAACGATGGGAAAACCCCGAAAATGGTTTTCCGACCATAACTTCTGAGCGAAACAATATTCTGTAAAACTAAGCACACCATTGAATTGCTCAGGAAATTCTGCATCAGATAAACCCTTATTTTATGCAATGAATTTTTTGACCAAAAATGTTGAATTTATACTTTCATAAGCACAAATTTTTGAGTTTTTTACCGATTTCATGGTCTAAACCTGAGAGGCCACAGAATTTTATTTGTTGTTTTAGAAACTAACTCTATTTAGCATCGAATTAACACCTTAATTTGAAAATCGGAATGTACCCCTTTTTCGCTATTTTGCATTTTATGGTGCCCACTCACACAAATCCACCAACTGTCGATCAATGGTTTTCGGCCATAACTCATGAACCTAGGGGCGCACATCAAAATCGAATGCACCATTCGATTCGCCATCAAATTCTGCATCAGGCGCACAGTTGCTGTTAGACTCTACTTGAACGTTTAGTGAAAAAAGTTGGATCGACTTATTTTCCTTAGTTGATATTAGCAATCATTAGCTTAGGTTTTTGATTATTTGAGGCTTATACATGCGATGCCACAGAATTTTATTTGCTGTTTAGAAAACTAACTGTATTTAGCATCGAATTAACCAATTAATTTGAAAATCGGAATGTACCCCTTCTTCGCTATTTTGCATTCTATGGTACACACTCACAGAAGGTGGTCAACTGTAGATCCACAGTTTTCGATCCATAACTCATGAACCGAGAGGCGCACTTCAAAATCTTCTACACCATTCGATTCGCCATTAATTTCTGCATCAGGTGCGCCATCAATGTTACTCTACTTGAATTTTTAGTGCCAAAATTTGCGTCTTTTTTATTTTCCATATGCAAACTAAGCTTACTGAATTAATACAACAGTGCTTTCATTCTTGTCTGGCCATTGCCAAAAAGAAATTTGATTGGTTTGACGTTTTCTACACGTTATATTAACTATGTGTACATGGTTTGATCACACTTAGACCAGGTATCCTAGCTATCATACATGTAGGAGGGGGGGTTTTGGGGGGGTTTAGCCCCCCCAGGCCCGATTTTCGGCAAACCCCCCCCCCCCCCAGCCGAATTCTGGGGGGGGCGGTTTTCTGAAACCCTATTTTGGGTTACAAACTGCTAAAATTCAGGGTTTCAAGACTTATATACCGTAATTTAGCATTTCAAAAGCCCTAAATAGGGTTCCGGAACCCTAGTTAGGGTTTCAGAAACCCAAAGTAATGCCTCCGGAACCCTATTTAGCGTTTCAGAAACCCTAAATAGTGTTCCGAAACCCTGTTTTGGGTACCTGAAAGCCTAAATAGGGTTCCGGAGCCCTAATTTGGGTTTCAAATGCCCTAAATAGGGTTCCGAAACCCTGTTTTGGGTTTCTGGAAACCCTAAATAGGGTTCCGGAACCCTAATTTGGGTTTCTGAAACCCTAAATAGGGTTCCGGAACCCTAATTTGGTTTTCTCAAACCCTAAATAGGGTTCCGGAACCCTAATTTGGGTTTCTGAAACCTAATTTGGGTTTCTGAAACCCCAAATAGGGTTCCGGAACCCTACTTTGGGTTTCAAAAACCCTAAATAGGGTTACGGAACCCTAATTTGGGTTTCACGGAGACTAAACAGGGTTTCTGGAGGCCCAAATAGGGTTCCGGAACCCTAATTTGGGTTTCACAGAGACTAAACAGGGTTTCTGGAGGCCCAAAGTAGGGTTCCGGAACCCCCAATTTGGGTTTCAAAAAGCCCTAAATAGGGTTCCGGAGCCCTAATTTGGGTCTCAAAAACCCTAAACAGGGTTTCAGTGCCCTAATTTTTTGTTTCAAAATCTCTAAATAGGGTTCCAGATACGCATTTTAGCTCTATTCTGTCGAGTAAAATAGAGCTTTTTTGCATGTTTTAAAGCAAAAACATGTTTTTTGCACGTTTTTAATAAAAAATAGGATTTTCTGCACATTTTAAACCAATAAATAGGGTTTTATAGGGAATTTTTGCACTTCTGACAGGATTTTTACCGGATTTTTAGTCCTCAAAACCCTGTTTTGAGCCCAAAAAAAGGTCGCTAAAACCCACTTTTGGACACCAAAAAAAGGTCGCTGAAACCCCCTTTGGAAATAGTGCTGAAACCCTATTTTGGATCTGGAAACCCCCCCCCCAGCCGAAAACCCAGCTACATGTATGCTAGCTATGCACAGAACAGGGCAAACAGTTACGTCAGAATCGAAAGATATGATCATCTTGCTTATAACGCGGTTGTGGTTTTTCTGAATACTGACTGAGCACCTTGCTGAAACTTGTGCTGTGTGTTTCACATCAGGCGCCTTGGTCAAAACCAAACCCAAAGGAGAAGGTGTAGTTGCATCTGATGAAATCCAGAGCTCTTTTTCTGATTTGATTCCATACATTACCTCATCCTCTGGCAACCAGAAAAAATCGTCTCCCTAAATCCAGGCAAATGTGTAAATTAATTGGATAAGGTTTGACAGAAAAATGTTACTTAATAAGCAGATTCATCAATTGGTTCCTGGGCTGGTAACTTGCTTTCTGCAACAGAGTCATCATCAGATTTTTTCCGCTTTCCAGCACTGGAACTGAGCCCTCCTTCTCGAAAAGTAGGACGCTATTTGACGAAATGATAGGCGTTCTTTAATACTAAAGCGTTTATGGCTAACACCTTTTGGAACGGTCTTGGTCACTGTTCGCATGCAATTCTGAGCTTCGCGGGCAGGTACACTGGCAAGTGGACTTTTAAGTTTAGTTTAAAAACGCATTCTAAACAATAGAATGAGAGCCTATTGAACAAACACACAGCTCTGCGTTAGAAATCACCAAAAACCTAGTGTAACATAACGCCTGTTTAGTTAAGTTCAACTATGGAAAAGGAAAAGATCAAATTTTGGCACTAAAAATTCAGGTAGAGTAACATTGATGGCACACCTGATGCAGAAATTGATGGCGAATCGAATGGTGTAGAAGATTTTGAAGTGCGCCTCTCGGTTCATGAGTTATGGGCCGAAACTGTTGATCTACAGTTGACAACCTTCTGTGAGTGTGTACCATAAAATGCAAAATAGCGAAGAAGTGGTACATTCCAATTTTCAAATTAATGGGTTAATTCGATGCTAAATACAGTTAGTTTTCTTAACAGCAAATAAAATTCTGTGGCATCGCACGTATAAGCCACAAATAATCAAAAACCTAAGCGAATGATTGCTAATATCAACTAAGGAAAATAAGTCGATCCAACTTTTTTCACTAAGCGTTCAAGTAGAGTCTAACAATAACAGTGCGCCTGATGCAGAATTTGATGGCGAATCGAGTGGTGCATTCGATTTTGATGTGCGCCTCTCGGTTCATGAGTTATGGGCGAAAACCGTTGAGTAGGTGTAATACAAATCGGTTTCTTCTAATCTCTGAAATAACAACAATTAACTTTAATTTTATCAACACCAACGCAAGATGATCAGAACAAAGCAGTCGAAAAGCAATCAATTGGTCGGACAGGAAGAGGTGAAGGCAGTGCCAAGTGACCCGGCCACTCCCTAATACGCAAAGCGTTTCAAGCTAATGCAGTTAACGCGGCAGAACAAAGCACTCAAAAACAAACGTCACAAACCATTGGCGACACCTCGTGGCCTCCTGAGCATCGTCGGCTCAAGCAGGCCATGCCGACCACTCGACAAGGGGGCGTGCAAAGAATGCGTAATGATATTTTTGCCCATTTTCGGACCCCCTCTCCTGATAATCGCTGGCAATATTTTTCTGACCCCCTCCCCTAATTACGTAATAGTTTGGCTACCCCCGAAATTTCAATTTTTTGTAGGAGTTGGAGCCGAAAATTTTGCGTTCGATTTTCTTATTGATGAGCCACAACTACCCACATGTGTG
>JASANB010006155.1:0-34610 GCA_030248155.1 Sabatieria punctata | reverse complement strand
AAAGTTAACAGGTACCTGATTTATCCATGCACTGAGTGACCACCGACGAGGGCTATAATTTATCGATTGATTGCTTGTGCCAGAGAGACGCCGCTGCGGAGCCACGCCTCCGTACAGTCGGTTGTGATTGGCTAATTGGGATTCGCAGGTCATCGAGAGGGTTTGCTTCTTCTCCGGTGCCAAACGGCCGCAGAAATAGTCATCGCAACTCGGTTTCGAGTCACCAACACGGTGCGAACAAACCGTTTGTTAGGTAAGAAAATGACAGCGCCTCATCGATAACATGGTTTCTCTGTTTCAGAGAATTTTTGCTCCTAAAAAGTAAACGATTACAGTAAGAAACAGTAAGGTACAGTAATCCAAAATGATGTTTGTTAAAGGTAAATCGTTTGAAAAGGCTTGCTCACTTTTTTCGAAACTGAAAGGATTCTTTGTCCAGTTCTGACTACGGTTTGACGGGCGTTTGGACGCTTTATTTTAATAGATAAGTGCCTAAGCAGCGGCTTGCGCTGTTCTGTGCAGTTACCGATTCCTACAGCAGTAATCTGGAAGCTCCATAAATGGCATGCTTGCAGTTGACCGGGAAAACGCACCAATTGCGGAGATCGAAGTACTCAGGGTGACAAGACAAGAGAACACCGCCTACCAATTGTAATTTTTGTTATCGGTGATTGACTACTCTGCTAGTTACGTACTATAATATGTAGGGTTCTGTTTGGGTAGTCAGACAAACGACCTAGTCTGCTCCTATTAAAGTCAGGCATTTAACGCCGTTTATGGTACCGTCACCATATTAGGTGCCGGTACCATATATGGTACTGGGAGAATATATGGAACCCCCACGTTCCCGGTCTGTGGTGGTACCATATATGGTACCCTACCTTCGCATTGGTACCTTATATTGTGTCGATACCATAAACGGCGTTCAGTGCCTGACTGTATTATTTAAAATAAGACCATAAGTTCGTTACGCAAATTTTGTTTAGTTGTGGTCACTAAAGTAAAGTACAAAATACTGTTATTTTACAATAGCATAGTAAAACAAAATTAGTAATACTAGTTGTACTTTACTAGAAGTAAAATAATAGTAAAAAGTAAAATTAAGAACCAGTAGTAAAGTAAAAATCAAATTAAATTAACAGAAACCGTCAATAGTAATATGAAAATTTTACTACTATTTTACTAGTTTTTGGTGAATTTCAGCTAAATTCTTGATCAATTGTTCAATAAAAGATGTGTGCGAGCACTTTTGTCAGTCGATTTTCACAAATTTTTGTCTCTAACTAAAGTTCTTGAGAACCTTGTATCATGACCAAATTTAGCAACTATTTAGCACCAACCAACCATAATTATTCATAAGATGTTGGCACCAACGATGCAAAATTGCTCCTAATGACTAAAAAAATCGTACTAAAATAGTAGTAAAATGAGTAAAATTATTAGTAAAACAAAAATTAGTAAAATCGGAGCTGCCTGGTAGTAAAACAAAAATAAAAATTAAATTGAAGAGCTGAATTTATAGTAAATTTAGTAAATAGTAAAATAAAAATCCACTATAAAAATAACAACAGTAGTACAAAATATAACTGTAGTTGGAGAAAACCAGTGGCGTATCCGAAAACGGTGTACTGTGGGTGCAGCAGCAGCCCTTTGGGGTGGAGTTAGGTAGTGTTTCTGAGTAAATTTATTTTTAAATTAAATAACTATTAAATTGCTTGCTCAGCTTTCAGAAGAAAATAACTTGCTATTAATTTGCTTGTTACCCAAATTCTGAAATTTAATTTGATACAAATTTGTTATTTGATATGAATTAAATATAAATTTGCTAAAATCAATACTCAATTCCTGAGGAAACAGCTCAAAACCTGGATATTGTCAGTCCGAAATGAGTTGACCTTTCTTAAGATGGCGACAAATGGTCTACAAATTAGTATTAAATGAGTTGATATCCTTGCTATAATCAGTCAGGCACTTAACGCCGTTAATGGTACCAACACCATATAAGGTGCCGGTACCATATATGGTACCCCACGATCGGCGACTGTGGTGGTACTATATATGGTACCATGGTAGAGTCACCATATATGGTACCTCTACCCAGAGCCATAGGTGCCGGTACCATATATGGTGCCACCACTACCCTAGGTACCGGCACCATATATGGTACCGGCACCACATATGGTGTCGGTACCATAAACGGCGTTAAGTGCCTGACTGATATAAGCATGAACAAGACCATCTTGGATGGATGGATTGGATGGATTGACCGGGCGGGGCCGTCGTAACCCCTGCGTTAGGCCACACTGCGGGCCCATCACGCACACCCATATCATCCTGGCCTTCCTTCGCTGTCTTCGCTACTAGCCGCCACACATGCTCGGTGTCAGTCTGGTCGGGTCTCAGTGTAGCTGTCCCCGTTCCATATGTCCCAACACATGCGTGGTTGCTATTGTAGCTTTCGGGTGCAACGGCAGCTCCAGTCGGTTCCCATTTACCTACTCGCTGTCACCAGCTTTCGGTAGCCTGGGTTGGCTTTGTGCCGACGACCAACTCTTTGCGGCAAGAAACTTGCCGCGCCGAGAGGATGAGCGCACGACGTCGCGCACAGTGGCTATGCGGCCTAAACCACTACACCAACTGTGCCGGCTACAAGACCATCTTTCGACTGAAGTTGTTGTTTTGTAGCCAGACATTGGTTAGTCAAGCTGCCAAACCAAGCAAATTTATATCAAATTCATATCAAATTTATATCAAATTTCTAGGCCAATTTTACGAAATTTAATATAATTTTAATTTGTTTGATAGTCATCACGAGAAATTTAATTTGTTATAAAATTGCTATTTACTTTGTGATTTTGGCCAAAACAATTTAATTTTGTTATTTAATTTTAATTTGATCGGAAACACTAGAGTTAGGAAGAGAGAGTCTGTCAAAAATAAGAGAAACAAGTTAATTATGTACTAAAATTGTCGATTTTATGCTTTCTTCTCTCAGTCTGTTCAGCTCTCATCTCAGCTTTGCATTTGCATTGCAAGACTGAGTATCGGTCAAGCCGAGGTCTGCTTTCGTTTCCGTTGGTCGCTTCTCGAACTCAGTACACAACGCAGACTTCATCTATATTCGCTGCAGTACTACACATTAGAAGTAGAGATGTTTTCTTTATTTCGATTTATTTATGGGGTACCAGTATAAAATTTACAGTTAATTATGTGATTACGGTAGTTGTGTTTTTCCTTTAGAGTGTTGTAATATTTGTTCTGATACCTTTGTACTGTTATTTCCAGCTGCATTGAGATAATAAACATCTCCAATTTGAATGAAGAAGAAAAAATGCTGCTTGCAAAACTTTCGGAAAATCGGTCGCTAGGCGTCGTCCATAAACGACGTCGTTCCGGATTTTTCGGCCCCCTCCTCCCAAAATCGCTTGTGTCGTTTCTTGGGGACCCCCTCCCCTATGCCGACGTCGTTTTCGGTTTACCAGCCCCCCCGATAAAACGGCAGTACATACAGTACTGTTACGTTTTCTTGTTGCCATACATTAATAATTATTGAATAAATCCCTACAACCACTCTGGGAAGCTTCTCTGTATGTAGAAACGTTTGACAGAATGTGCATAAATGGAAAATAATGCAATTCAAGTATCCTAATTCCGAAAAAAGCGACGTCGTTTTTGCTAACCCTCTCCTCTCCTGGTGCTCTGTCTATCATTTCAGCCGACCCCCTCCCACTCTGGAACCACGTGGTTTATGGACGGTCCCCTAGACTTGAAGGCTCTAATTTTTTATCATTTCTCGAAACTGTACCGGAAAAATATGCCCCACCTACGTAATCGACCACCCTTGCATTTTTGAGCATTGCCTTGGCTTCAGGTGTTAGCTGGAGGCTCAGATTCATAGTACGCCCGCTCAATTTGCACATAACGGAACAGGCTTTGATGACCCACTCTTTTAGTGGCAAGGAGATCACTACTTGCGCAGATTAATGTTTGAAGTTTCAATATTTTTTGGCTAAATTTCCGTCTAAAACTGGCTAGAGTCCTGGCGTTTGGACGAATGAGCTTATATTTATGCTTAATCGATAGCAAATTGTCATATATGCCCATGAGTTTGTGCATCTGTCAATGGGTTCCAATGGTACGACGGATTAAGTAAGTAGTTGTTGTAACAGCGCTTTTTTGTCTCTTTGTTATTCAAGGATCATTGAAACTAAATGCACAGAAATATGCGCCTAAGGTAGGCCTACTCACATGGCAAAATTGGTAGCTATCTTTTGAAAGATGACCTAGAAAATCTCTTGCTTTTCGATATTATTATTTAATAATAGTATTGATAATCATTTGAAACGAGCTAAAGTGCTAGGGTTTCGGTCCCAAACTTATTAATTGTGCTTGTTATGTAGCCATAGAAGTTGTCCACCTATCCGCACCTCCGGGCTAATGTACATCTCAGCACTTGACTTCAATTTTATGGCAAGTTTTCTTAGCTGTTTCCAGGGGTAATCAGCCGCTAATCTATTAAATATATTGATTACGACGCGTAATCTAAATTATGGCCATGATCTAAAGTAACTTGCAATAATTGGTTGTTGTTGTGTTGGTATTTAAAATAATAATCAAGAGTTGAAAAGCTTGATGCCATATTCGGCCATCTTTGACAAAGATTTATAATACGAGTACCACAGTTTTACAGACCTGGTGGACGACGGGCCGAAAACGCGTAATCTAAGGTAGAGCTGAATATAACATGTAGTAATTAGATGTTGATGTGTAAAATAATAATCAGGACATCGCGAGCAGTCGTTTAATACCAAAAGTTTTTATATTTTTATTAAAAATATACAAAATTATTGATCTCACATTTAAGTTTGAAAGAATTTTCGCGATCGCTGTTTTTCTAAAAACTCCCCATACGGTAGTCCATACGAAGACCGACGTTGGACGACGTCGTGTAATCGAAAGGTTTCACAATCCAACTCAGTCTATTTGCCAGTGTATTTGTTTGCAGCGTTGGAAATCGGTGAGTTGTTGACCAAAGAGAGAGAGAGAGCGAAGAAAGAAGAAAGAAAGGTTGTCAAGCAACTGAAGAAGAAACGGCAACAAAGCTGCTGAAGAGAAGACAATAGAAGATAGTGGAAAGAAGATGGGCAGCAGACTGTACGTGGGTCGTCTGTCCTACCGCGCCGACGAGAGGGATCTGGAGAACTTCTTCAGGGGCTACGGTCACATCAGAGACGTGGTCCTCAAGAACGGATACGGCTTCATTGTCAGTTCTTTTTTAATTTAGGCTTTTCCAAATTTTTATTAAGTTGTGCTGCTTGGTTCCTGAGAGATTTGCCATCGAAGTCAAAACAGTGATTAAAAAGGGATCAAAAACAAAAAAACGCAGATTTTTTGCTGTGTCAGCCGCGAAGCTCAACTCAACCAGTTTGAGTCAATGTTTTGTTGAATGAAAGATAAATAAATTCTTGAGAAGGATTGGAGAAACTTTCATTAAGATATTCTGCTCAGTTGCTGAGATTTTCCCTCAAAGTCGAAGAACTTTAACTTTAGGAAAGATTGAAAAGTTTCTATTTTAGCGCTATTTCTATAGGCATTGAGAAATAACAAATTTCACGTATTCGTTAATTTTTCAGGATGGGATCAAGCCTGGTCCACCAAATTTTAACGCACCAAATCTCCAATATTCTGGCACCTATGTTTCAACTTTCAGCTAATTTAGCCAGAATTTACGGGAATGGTAGTAAAACCAAATGTAATAATATTTTTGGGACACCCTGTAGTAAGGAAGCGATAGAAGAAGCCTAAAATTGTTGAATTAACTGGACGTTTAATCTGAATTTTATTAATTAAGTTTTAGGAGTTCGACGACTATCGAGATGCTGACGATGCAGTCTACGAATTGAACGGACGAGAACTGATGGGAGATAGGTATGTTCATTTTCATTAATTTACCGTACCTGTACATAGGAGATTTGCCGTTACCCCTAGGCATAGCGATCGACCGGAATTCCGGTTCCGGTGCTGAAGGGTGCCTGTATGGTATGTGGGTATGAATGTCTAAAAGATTAGCGTGTTTTAGAGTGGTAGTGGAACACACACGTCGCAAAGGTCCCTACGACTACTACAACCGCGGCAGTTACTATCGCAGCAACAGGTACGAATCCCGCCGTCCTATCTGGTTTGACAAGTAAGTCGACCAATCACTTTCGAGTGGGCGGAGTCTACTAATCGTCTTCCTCCAATTACAGATACGGACCGCCCACGCAGACGCGCTACAGACTGATCGTCGAGAATCTGTCGAGTCATTGTTCGTGGCAGGTAAAAAATTTGCATATTACTGCTCTGCGTTGCGTTGCGTCGGCGCTGTTGTTGTAAAGTGAAAAAGTGGCTAGTTGAGGCTGATGACGTCATCCGCGCCATCTGATGACGTGCGCTGACGTAAGCAAAGGCCGAGGCGTCGTGCCACCACGCTCTGCTCGGCTGCTGTGTTGTGGTAAGACTGACTGCACCGCTCTATGTAAATTTTGTACAACCGATCGATCGGCTCGTCCCCCGCTAGTCAGACCATTAGTACAGTTAAAGGAAGTTGTTTTGTAAAGACTCTTAATTGATTGTCTCTCTAATGCCCTTTCTACATGGCTTATTTTCAGGACCTCAAGGACATAATGCGCGAGGCCGGGGACGTGACGTATGCCGACGCACATAGACGACACAAGAATGAAGGGTAACAGACAGACTGAGATTATTCTTCTGTTTATAGAGTACCAACAATGCCAGAACTATCCAATTTAATTGTTTACACCTATAGAATGGTAAAAAAAATTTTTGAAGGCCAAGAAGCTTTTTTTTATGAAAATTTTTCATTTCCAATTTTTTTTCAAAATTTTTCCTTGCATGAAATTTAGCTTGTAGGAGATGGAAGGATGCATCAGAAGCTACTGTAAATACAAAAGCTGATACTTTGGTTCAAATGTAGTGTTACAGCCTGAGAGGCGACATTCTGCCTGCAGCATTGCTCACAGAATGGCTATCTGAGGCAAAAGGGGGGTCTGAGAGGGGCTGGCCCCCATCAGGCTCTGACCTACACCCCCTCAGCCGGCTGCTACCCCCTCAGGAATCTTTTGAAGAATTTTGTATAGAAAATGATGAAAAAATATGCCTGGATTAGGTGTAAATGATCGCAGAATAGCTTATTTTAACTTATTTTAACGAAAAATAAGCCAAAAAACCTTGATTTTAGCCAAAAGTCTTACCACCTCCTCAGCCCCCATCAGGCTTTCCTACCCCTCAGCCCCCCTCAGGAATTGAAAGTTCTACCGCCCCTCAGCCGATATGCTAGCCCATGTCTGCGTGGGGATACCATATATGCATACATGTAACAGGGGGGTCTGGTCCCACCCGACTTAGGCCAGACCCCCCCCCCCGAGACGATTTCGCCGACCCCCCCCCTCCGATTTTTCTGGCAAGTAGGGTTCCGACGATATATCGATATCGATATCGAAAAGTCGATATATCGATCCTTTTTCCAATATCGATATCGATATCGATATCGCGATATTTCGCATCGATATTTTCGATATTTTTTTGTGCAGAAAAACTAGGAAAAAACAAAACTGTCACCAAGTATATTTCTCTGGAACAGTAAAAACAATTTTTTCTGGACAACTCAGAAATCGATGGTATAGTCAAAAGCGTAACAGTGGCATGATAGCTCTCAGAAACATCAATTTCTCGGCATTCTCAGCTTTCAGACAGCACGCTTATGTTCTAAAATGTCTGCAGCAACACTGAAGAGCTGCTCACTCTCGCTCACGCTTGAAGCAGGATGGCAGAAGCAGACATGGGCTAGGTTTTCGGCTGAGGGGCGGTAAATTATCAAATCCTCAGGGGTAGCGCCGGGCTGATGGGTGGTTGAAAGAATGGTAACAAAACGGTCCGATTTTTCACTAAAGTCAATTCTGACTGAGCTCAACTAAACTATTCTGTCTGAGCTCATTTATGTGTAATGAGGGTGTGGGCATCGGCCTGAAGGATCAACTTTTTCATTGAAGGGTTTTAGAAGGCCTCTACCTTTTCTGTGATTCTCTACTTATTGATATCCGAACGCTGATTACATCAGTGCTTGACTGATAACCAGCGACAGCAGTTTGCTCTTTAAAGATTTTCAGATTTTCTTGCATAACTATAAATATCGATATCGATATCGATATCGATCGATATTGAGCTGAAAATATCGATATCGATATCGATATCGAATATCGACGAATTTTGATATCGTCGGAACACTACTGGCAAGTAAATTTTTGAGCAAATTTTTGCAATTTTTTGGAATTTCAGACACAGAAATTGCCAAAATCGCCTGCAAAGCAGCACTTTTTAGCTGTATTTCGGCCCAAATTAGCGATTTTTGGCGATTTTTTTCGATTTTTGAGCTTTTTTAGTGCCCTACCCCCCCTCCCAAAATTTTGGCTCAGACCCCCCCCCCCCGGCTGGCGCCAGACCCCCAACCGCCCTCCCCCCATCGGCGGATGACCTGTTACATGTATGCATATGGTACCGGTACCATAAAGGGCGTTAAGTGTCTGCCTGATATATGTAAGCTGTAGGTTTTAAGTGTAGAAGAGCATAAATTTGCAGAGTGGTGTGTTTCGGTAGCAGGAGTGATATGGAGAGAGCGCTGGAGAAGTTGCAAGGCAAGGAGATAAACGGACGCGCCATCAAACTGGTTGACTCCAGGTACTCTCACTGCTTTTCTTGGCTTTTTTCTCCTCCCTTCTAACAGGTGCCGTCGCCAAAGTACCAATTCTAACTGTGTCCTCGGTGTGGTCAAAGTAGAGATGTTCCTTTTCCGGAAAAAAAATGTCCGCCGGAAATTTACCGGAAATTTTCCATAATATTTTTCCAATTTTAAAAATTTGAGAAAACGCCAGAAATGGGCTCCTTGCAGGTCCTAGATAATTCTAGACAGCTTTTTTGTTTTTCTATGCATTATAATATTTTTACCAGACAAGAGAGTTCAACCGACAAATGACTGCAAACATGTAATGTATCGGAAGCTAACAACGCAACAACAGCCTATGTATCGAGATCGGAAGCAGATTCTAAACTGTCAACAAGGGAAATGTCAACGTCAGAATCGGTGTTCTCAACAGTATCGGCACATTTTTCACTATCTTCTTCTCTCGGCCTAGGGGCTTGTTTCATTCTAGAAGCACCACTTCTCGCTCGCTTAAGCAAAGGCACGTTGTGCTTTATGCAGGCCAATCAGGAACAAAAGTGAGAGCTTACTGAACAAACTGAACCTAATACGGAAATGCAACTAGAAATAGACCTGATTCACGTTTCTTTGATTGCATTAAGAGCGCTAAAGGCGTCAGGTTCATTAAAAAGCAGTAATGAATATTTTTCCTTTTTTTCCATTTTTTCCGACCCCCTAGGAAAATTTCCGGAAATTTTCCGGAAAATTTCCTTTTTCTCCATTGGAAATTTTCCATGGAACATCTCTAGGTCAAAGCCCCGTATTCCAGTCACGAACGTAACGCCATATAAGGTACCGGTCGTACGTACATAGTAGACATGTAACAGCTCATCCCCCGAAGGGGAACGGGGTAGGGGTCTGGTGCTAGCCGGGGGTCTGAGCCCAAATTTTGGAAGGGGTTTGGGCACTAAAAATGATCAAAAATCGCTGTTTCTCGGCTAAAAATAGTCAAAAATCGCTAATTTGGGCTGAAATGCAGCTAGAAAGTGCTGTTTTGCACGTTATTTTGGCAATTTTTGTATCTGAAATTGCAAAAATTTGCTCAAAACATTACTTGCCAGAAAAATCGGAGGGGGGGGTCGTAAAAATCGTCTCGGGGTCTGGCCTCAGTCGGGTGGGGCAGACCCCACTGTTACATGTATGATTGGGGGCTGAGCCCAACTTCGAGGGGGTAGAGTACTAAAAATTGCTCAAAATCGTAGTTTAGACAGAGGGACTAAAAGACCTGCTACATAGTGGAAGTATGCTTCACAAATGCTAGTTAATTAATTGGCCAGGGCGTTTGCCGCTGGGTCTTGACTAGTGTTCCGACGATATCAAAATTCGTCGATATTCGATATCGATATTTTCAACTCAATATCGATCGATATCGATATCGATATTTATAATTATGCAAGAAAATCTGAAAATCTGAAAGAACAAACTGCTCTCGCTGCTTATCAGTCAAGCACGGATGCAATCGGCGATCTGATATCAATTAAGTAGAGATCGCAGAAAGGTAGTGGCCCTTTTGAAGCCCTTCAATGAAAAGGTTGACCCCTCAGGCCGATGCCCCACCCTCATTAGGCATAAACGAGCTCAGACAGAATAGCGTATTTTAACTAATTTTAATGACAAAAAACCCAAAAACCTTGATTTTAATACGTAATCGGACTTTTTTGTTTACCATCCTTTCAACCACCCATCAGCCGGCGGTATCCCTCAGGCAGAGCTGTTGGGTCGGTTTTTTCCTCGGTTTTTTTTCGTTTTTTTTTTTCGGAAAAAAACCGGTTTTTTCCTAGGGGCTCGGAAAAAAACTAAAATGCGGAAAAAAACTCAAGTAAGTTTTTAAAGGAAATAGACGCAATAACTGGTTAAATTCGCTTCCAACGCTTTGAATTTACGTTAATAGAAGCTTTACAAGCATTTCCATGGCATAACTTAGCTGTTTTTTGCAACAAATACCGGTACCATTTTCAGGCAACTTTTATTATTGTATTTTTGATGTTTTAAAATCAAATTACTACACTAAAACATGAAATTAGTGCATTCTATAATAAGACTCACGCTACTTCGTTGAATTCTGCAATAAAAAGCGATTGTTAAAAAAAATTTTCTGTCATCTCGGAAAATAACTTTTGGAAAAAAACCGAAAAAAAACAGGAAAAAACCGGAAAAAACCGGCTTGAGTTTTTTCTGGAAAACAAACAGCCCTGCGCCTCAGGATTTGAAAATTTACCACCCCCTCAACCGAAATGCTAGACCATTATGGATTTGGTTAGTTATGTCAATGTGTATTAGTTACCCTTTCGGGTCGCACACTCTTATTACTGCAGTAAGTACTTGTAAGCATAATTATTTAGTTGCCTAATTATGTGCAAAATTGCTTTTTGACTTGTTTGGTAGCTTATTAAAGATCATTCCAAAACCAGCCCCTAATTTTGAAACTGCAAAAAATTGACATCCATGCACCAAGAACGTATCACATAGATCAACCTCTACAGTCATATCAGGTTCAAGCAGAAGATATTTCAAGCTCAACATCTCACTGCAAGAGCCTTCAACATACTGGTTTAGAGGAAGACATTGTTGTCAAACGCAGTTGACAGTTTCCATTACAGTTTCCATTACAGTTTCCATACATAGGGACTTCAAACACAGTCCCATATGACAGGAAACCGATCCACCCGATGATCCACTGATCCATCCACCCCATGTCTGCTTCTGCCCTCCTGTTTCAAGTGTGTACAGTAGAGTGAGCAGCTCTTCAGTGTTGTTGCAGACATTTAACAACCTAAGTGTTGCTGTTTGAAAGCTGAGAATGCCAAGAAATTGCTGTTTCTGAGAACAATCATGCCACTGTAGGTTTTGACTATACCATCGCTTTCTGAGTTGTGCAGGAAAAACAGTTTTATATTGTTCCAGAGAAATAAACTTGACCACCGTTTTGTTTTTTCCTACGTACCTTTCCGCACAAAAAATATCGAAAATATCGATGCAAAATATCGCGATATCGACATCGATATCGATATTGGAAAAAGGGTCGATATATCGACTTTTCGATATCGATATCGATATATCGTCGGAACCCTAGTCTTGACCACATTGGTGTAATGGATCAGTTTCAGAGATTCGAGAACCCGATCACGCAGTCGTTCCAGGACCAGAAGTCGCTCTCGATCGCGTTCGAGCTCTGGCTCAAGGAGTCCCAGGTCGGTTTGACTTAACTGATTTCTTTTCTTTTCATAACCGATTTACGCTACACTCAATCACTTTACGCCGTAGTAGCGGAAGCAGTTAGTAAGGGTACCATGACCGGTAGTACTTGGGTGCTGGGGTACCAGTTGCGAGTATGGTACCGGTACCATTATGGTGCTCGCAAGTTCGGGCACTGTGGTGGCATACATGGGTCGGGGCTTTGAGGTTACCTCCCCTAACTGAAAAGGCCAAACCCCCTCATCCCCCTGAGACAGGTTAAGGGACCCCCCACCCGACCCAAAAATACAAGTACTAGTAGTGGCTCCCAGTACTAACAAACTGGCTCAGAAATCACTAATTTTTAGCCTAAAATTCGCTTGAAAAGCCTTTGGGAATCGAATTTGGCGTTTCCACTGCTGATATTTAAGAGAAGCCGGTGTTTTTGGAAGCCCTTTTTGTCATTTTTTGCTTGTCTTTAGCTCTAAAACGCTATTTGGCAGCTTAAAATAGTGATTTTTAGCGTCCTTGCTGAAAAAAACGTGCTAAAAACGCATTTCCAGGCGTTTTGGAGCTTTTTGAAATTTGGTACCCCGTCTGGACGAAACCCCCCTCGACCACTCACCTGAGGAAACCCCCCCATACCCCCCTCCCCGAGGTCGGCCCGGAGCTGTTACATGTATGCTGTGGTGGCATACATGGGTCGGGGCCAAGACGGTCTTCCCCCTCGGTCGACCATCTATGCTCAGCGAAAAATTTTACTCGAAGGCAAAATAAGCGATTCTTAGCGGTTTTTTGTACCCTCACCCTCACGGCGACTTCCAGGCCCCCTTCGTACTTTCCGGTCCTTCTATGTGTAGTGGTGCCATACCTGTACCAGGTCATGCGCCCAATAGGGAGTCTGGCCCCGGCCGTGGGGTCTGAGCCCAAATGTGGAAGCATGTTACTAGAGTACTAAAAATCGTGGAAAGGCGGTATACAGCTAAAAACGCTATTTTACAGACAATTTTAGTATCTGGATTTGGAGGAAATGCTAGGATAATAATGTCGGAAGGGGTAGAAAATATTGTCTTCATGTTCCTATCTAGAGGTCTGACCGCAGTCGGTGGGCCAAATCCCAGACCCCCTGTATGTATGGTACCCCTACCTTTTGCCTTTGGTAGCGCCTTTGAATGGACTGGTACCAATAATACAGGTTGTTCGAAAAGAAGAAATTTACTTCCAGCTGTAGTTTAAGCAGATATGACTTTTAGCTTTTGGTCTCATTTGAAAGACTGACCAACGGACGATCGATTGGTTTTTGGCCGGATAAGGAACGAGGAACTTCTGAGTCGGGTACTGAAAACTTTTAATCTGAGCCAGTTCTGCACACTGCCTTTTTCTCCCGTTTCTTCGGCTTTTTTATGGTTTTTGCCTTAAATTCTAAATGAGAAGTGTGAGCTAAGTTTGGCTCGAAGCTAGATGTGCCTCCCGTTACCTTTATTGGAGAGCTGATTGCACGGCCGCTGCTAGATCTAAGTGGAGCCTAAGAAAACGCTGTACCCTGGCAGACTGAGGTATTGCTTGGCGTCTCAAGTATAGCCTTCAGCTTTTTACTTTGAATAATTGTTGTTGGAAGGCATGTCGAGCTTTGTTTTAAACCTGCTTCCTCTATCCGTTTCGAATTTGAGGCAAAGCCCATAAAAAACGTTAAAAAAACTGAAAAACTGGAGAAAATTGCAGCGTGTCGAACTATCTGGCTTTAAAAGTTTACAGTACCCTACTCAGTGGTTTCTTCTTGACCGGCGACTAACCAATCGATCGGCCTTTGCGCTCACTTTCAAATGAGGCCGAAACCGTAGAGGTCCGTCTGCTCAAACTAATGCTGAAACTAAATGACCGTTTTTTATCAACCGCTATTGCCGTACCGTAACAATATGGCCTACAGTGCCTGACCGTAATAACGGTATTTTAGCGAGAGAGACAGTCGGTGGAAGGATAAGCGGAGGAGTGGGTCGCGAGACAGTAGCACAAGTGGCAGCAAGAGCCCAAGTCGAAGTCGATCCAGGTTGGTTTGGATTTTATTTGAAACTCTGCTAACCAAACCTCAAGAACCTGTCTGTTGACGTGAGAAATTTTTAATTTTCCGTGCAATCGTTAGAGTAGTACCGGAGTTTTCCAGGTATAAGACCGGGTCTTATAACCCGAAAATGCCTAAATTTGGGGTCACATTTTTACACCAATGATATAAGACCCGGGTCTTGTAGATGGAAAGTCTATATTTTACAATTAAAACTCGATGTTCTGCATGAAAAGCATGAAATACACTGGTTTTTATCTTTGGAACAACTGACTGTACGTTTAAGTCTGAATAGCTCAGTTTCAAACAAGTTTTGAAAACTTAGGCAACTTAGAAGCTCCAATATGCTATCTAAACCTATCAATTCAAAAATTTTACCAAGATTACGCAGGTTTTTGAACGATTCTTGAACGACCTGAGTTCAAAAACTCCATATTCATTAGTTATCTTGTGAAAAATACACGAAAACACACCATTCTGAGCTTAGACCCGGGTCTTATAACTGGAAAATGCCCCTGACAGACCCTGCTTTCTGACCACCTGCTATAAAACCCGGGTCTTGCAGTCAGGCACTTAAGAGCCAATGCACGTAAAAAGGGTAAAACGCCTGGAAGACATGTAAAGTAGCTATGTCAGGGATTTGGACCAAGTGGTGTTTTTTAGTTAGTATAAGAGTAGAAACGACCACGTGCGAGATGGTTTTTGCATATTCCCCTATACAGTAGAATTATGACATTTTTTGTGATTTTTGCTCCAAAAATCGTTTTTTGCCCATAACTTTCTAACCAGTGGTCCAAATTGAACCGCGAATACATCAAGAGATGTGTCTTTCTTTGTAGAATCTCCTGATAAAATCCCGACTCCATTGCTTTTTCCGCTTTCGAATTATTCGCGAAAAATCGGTAAAAAGACCCGAACTTTGAGGTCATTTTTCTCGCTTGGAGGTGCCTACCTAGAGGCGTCATCTGGTGGACATAATAGAGCAACACCTGTACTATAAGAATGTAAAAAAATTATCATGGGCATTTTTGATTTGCGCGAAAAAATTGAGCTCAAAGTTTCGAAAAGTGCCAAAATTGAGCTTTGGTTTCCTCGCATTTTCGCATTAATCAAAGCATACATAGCGCTTCTGGGAGCGTCTGAGAGTCTGAAATACAGTCGTTCAGAAAGAATTGAATCCAGTGCGTTGCTATTGTGCAGCAAATGCTTCTTTTTTGGAAGAACTGGTCAGACAGGTTCCTATTGCTTGACAAGGTGAAGCTTGAATTCTAACACGGTACAGTACGCTAATCGTTGCTAAACTTTCTAAGCTACTGTGGATCAGGTGTACCTGTACCTGATTATCAGGTAGATTTGAAATACCCATCTGACATCTACCTGATACCTGATCGGGTATTTTTGAACTGTACCTAGCCTGATTTTGGGTATTTTTGGTCTGAAACAGGTACAGGTATCAGGTACAAACAAATGCTATTAAATGGTGGTTTAAGACAAACTTGTTCATTAAAAATTGTAAAACAGATTTTGAACGTTAGTTTTCAAAATTTTCTCGCCCCTGTTTAACTTGAGCGAACAAGAAAGAAATCTCAAAAAAAGTTACACTTCCTTCGCAAAATCTGGGTAAGCCACTGAGTAGAGGTAGAGGACTGGTAAAAATGCTGGTAAAAAGGGTTTACAAGAAGCTTTTTCTCAGGCTGGCAAAGATCAACACCACCAGAGATGGATATGCAAAGCTATTCAGCAAGCATACAATAATTTTTGAAAGCGTGTTTTTAGCATTTTATACAGATTAATGACGAAAAAATCCTAAAACGAACTAAACTGATTTTAGCTGCCTTTCAAGCCTAAATTGGTATTTTAGCGATTTTTCGGCTAAAATCGGGATAGTAACTTTTTTAAACAAAATAGCTGATACCTAATACTTGATACCTGTATTTTTGTGGATACCTACCTATACCTGGTAGCTGATTGGGTATTTATTAAATACCTGTACCTGATACCTGATATTAGGTACTTTCTCAATACCTGCCCACTGTATCCTAAGCGAATGAATATTTTGACTTATTGCTTTGTGCAAGCTTTTAGCCAAGATCCAATCATAGTACGTAATTACCAGTTTTGTTCTGTTAGTGATCGCTTTATAAAGTTGACCCTGGCACCCGACAAACGAATGGGTTAGCTCAGTTTCTTTTCAGTGTGCTTTTTGTGTACAACACACTTTTTACTTTGCGGCACGTAGTCGCCATCTAACTGCAGCAGTAAATAGAGATATGCGCTAACTGCTGGGCTCAACCCAGGCAGGCACAGCTCCGGACCCGCCTGGCTGGGCATTGCCTTCAGGTCGGCCCCGGGTACCCTGTATATAAAATGTTGTTAAGATAGAGCTGATTTCTATGTATGTATGTTCTGGCCTATAGTACAGTTAAGAATACCATATGCGTTGTAGTGTTTTGCTAACAATTTTCACAAATTACGAGATTTTCAGTCTCGTTTTCCATGATTTTGTTAAAAAATATACGCCTGCTAAGATCCAAACTGGTTTGAAAAATGTAGAAAGTATGTAGAATAATCAAAAAATTGTCCCAAATCTTTCTTATTTTCTTGCAGCCAACTTTTTCTGAAAGAAAACCGGCCGGACCGAAACTTTCGGCCCAAGGGCATACCTAAGGAATGGTTCATCACGCAGAAATATGTAAAACGTGAACAAGAAGCATACACAAAAACTTACGTCACTTCCTTTTGCTGAACTAGCTGTAAACAGCTTCAAAAACTTGACATATCTGCTTACATAGTGACAAAACGTAGATACACTCTATAAAGTGTTGGCACTTTTCGAAACTTTGAGCTCAATGTTTTCGCGCAAATCAAAAATGCCCATGATAATTTTTTTACATTCTTGTAGTACAGGTGTTGCTCTAGTATGTCCACCAAATGACGCCTCTAGGTAGGCACCTCCAAGCGAGAAAAATGACCTCAAATTTGGGGTCTTTTTTACCGATTTTTCGCGAATAATTCGAAAGCGGAAAAAGCAATGGAGCTGAGATTTTATCAGAAGATTCTACAAAGAAAGACACATCTTTTGATGTATTCGCGGTTCAATTTGGACCATTGGTTAGAAGGTTATGGGCAAAAAACGATTTTTGGAGCAAAAATCACAAAAAATGTCATAATTCTACTGTATGGGGGAATATGCAAAAAAAATCTCGCACATGGTCGTTTCTACTCTTATACTAACTAAAAAACACCACTTGGTCCAAATCCCTGACATAGCTACTTTACATGATTTTACCCTTTTTACGTGCATTGGCTCTTAACGCCGTTTATGGTACCGACACCATATATGGTACCGTCACCATATATGGTACCCACACATTCGGGGCCTGTGGTGGTACCATATGTGGTACCGGTACCATATATGGTACCCCCACGTTCGAGGTCTGTGGTGGTACCATATATGGTGACGGTACCATATATGGTACCCCCACCTTCGCGTTTTTCCGGTACCGGTACCATATATGGTACCACTACCCTCGGTACCGGTACCATATATGGTACCGGCACCTTATATGGTGTCGGTACCATAAACGGCGTTAAGTGCCTGACTGTCTTATAACCGGAAAAGAAACCCAGTTATAAGACCCGGGTCTTAAAACTGGAGGGGGTCTTATAGGTGGAAAACTCCGGTAGTGTATAACTTTTTGGGCAAGTGCAAAAATAGTAGTAATAATGATCGGGAATGAAAGTGAAAGCTTTATACAGCTAATAGGTCTGTAGACTTATATTTGGATATTAAAGAAAGTCTTTTCTCTGGTGTACAAACGAGATGCTGACTGTAAAGAATTGAGAACGGTTTCTAACTGTAGATACAGTAGTTATAGACTGGTAATATAAGTTGACTTTCAGATCGGCAGAGGAAGAATGTCACAGCGAGAGTCGCAGTTCCAGTCCGGCCCAGAATCCGGCAGCCGAAAACGGAACCGACCAAAATATGGAATAGACCGATGATTGAACCGAGAAGAAAAGAGTGCAGTGATATTTGGTCTTTTCTTCATAACAGAGTACTGATGACGTCTGTCTCTTTCTGTACCAGCACTTTTCTTTGCCGCACTTTCGTAAAACTGAATAAAGTCTGTTCTGTGGAGGATTGCCGAGTTTTTTGAAAAAAGGCTTGAACGTTCTGAAAACTTTTGCATTGGTCGATGCACTTCAGTGCTGCTTTTACTCAAGGATGGTGTGGTGTTGTATTTAGGAAGACTTTTATAGTTGGCATTCAATTCGATTTAAAATTCCATTCCTGTTCTTTAATCTTGGTTTGGTAGTAAAACTGAAACGTTCTATACTAAGAGTAAACCCGGCTCGAAATATAGTGCTTGCTTTAAATATTCTGTGTACGGTTGGTTTTCACTTTTGTTCGCTAAAACTGTAGTTCTACTGTTGAAAAAATACATAGACAAAGTTCAGAATACATTATGTTAGAGGGCGCTCAAGTCTTATAAAACAGAACTGAAGCCTTACTTGACCTGTCTTTATTTTCTTTTCGGGCACTATGAAAGTCAATAACTATGTAAATAATACATGTACTGTACCGTCCCGGATTTTTTAACCCATGGATACTGTCATACATGTACTAGGGGGTTTGGGGGGTTACCCCCTAGCTGAAAAGTCCAAACCCCCTCACCCCCCTGAGGGGTTACCCCCTCAGATTGGGTGTCAACAGGTCCCAAACGGCAATAGGTTCCCTGCGTCGATAGGTCCCAAGCCCTGTCAACAGGTCCCAAACGACAATAGGTCCTCTGCGTCGATAGGTCCCAAGCCCTGTCGACAGGTCCCAAACGACAATAGGTCCTCTGCGTCTATAGGTCCCACGCCCCGTCAACAGTTCCCAAATGACAATAGGTCTTCTGCGTCGATAGGTCCCAAGCCCCGTTGACAGGTCCCAAACAACAATAGGTCCTCTGCGTCGATAGGTCCCAAGCCCCGTCGGCAGGTCCCAAACGACAATAGGTCCTCTGCGTCGATAGGTCCCACCCAAGCCCCGTTGACAGGTCCCAAACAACAATAGGTCCGCTGCGTCGATAGGTCCCAAGCCCCATCATCAGGTCCCAAACGACAATAGGTCCTCTGCGTCGATAGGTCCCAAGCCCTGTCGACAGGTCCCAAACGACAATAGGTCCTCTGCGTCGATAGGTCCCAAGCCCTGTCGACAGGTCCCAAACGACAATAGGTCCTCTGCGTCGATAGGTCCCAAGCCCCATTGACAGGTCACAAACAACAATAGGTCGTCTGCGTCGATAGGTCCCAAGCCCCATCATCGACAGGTCCCAAACGACAATAGGTCCTCTGTGTTGATAGCTCCCAAGCCCCATCGACAGGTCCCAAACGACAATAGGTCCTCTGCGTCAATAGGTCCCATGCCCCATCAAGAGTTCCCAAACGACAATAGGTCCTCTGCATCGATAGGTCCCAAGCCCCATCAACAGGTCCCAAACAACAATAGGTCCTCTGCGTCGATAGGTCCCAAGCCCCGTCGACAGGTCCCAAACGACAATAGGTCCTCTGCGTCAATAGGTCCCAAGCCCCATCGACAGGTCCCAAACGACAATAGGTCCTCTGCGTCGATAGGTCCCAAGTCCCATCGACAGTTCCCAAACGACAATACATCCTCTGCATCGATAGGTCCCAAGCCCCATCAACAGGTCCCAAATGACAATAGGTCCTCTGCGTTGATAGGTCCCCAAGCCCCGTCGACAGTTCCCAAACGACAATAGGTCCCCTGTGTTGATAGGTCCCAAGTAGGGAACGACCGGAATTCCGATTCCGATTCCGATTCTGAACTCAGAGGTCTCAGAATTTTTCGGAGCTTTGCTAAATTTTTTTCAAATCAAACACCATTTCTTACATACTATTGTGTGTCTTGACAATCTGCATCTTTTGTAACCCATAAACTACTGTAATCCCACTAAGTAAAAAATAAAAGTTAGCACCACTCCGTTGTGGAAGCACCTGAGCCTGAAGAACTCGGCAGTCTTCAAACGCCTCAAAGATTTTGATCAAAGCCAGTGAATGGACGTTTAAAGTGGCAAAACACATTTCGGAAGGTGACAGAAGTCACTTGAAGCCTGAAAACTAGAGTGCGAACAATACCTGAAAAACGGAATACCAGTACCAATACCTGAGACCCATAATACCCCAATACCCAATACCCAGTACTTGCGTAACTGAGCCAAAAATTGCATTTTAGTGGAAAGGTACATTCCAGTGGTGCATTTAGAAACCGTTCTGGAGGGTAAAATAAGCAGAAATTAAAGTTTTAGTCTGTACATGCATGCATACATGTCGCTGGGTTTTTCCGTGGGGGGGGACCTTTTTGAAATCCCAAATAGGGTTTTGGGACCAAGTCCAAAGTGGGTTTTGCGACCTTTTTTGGGGTCCAAAAGTGGGTTTTGTCTACCTTTTTTTGGGGTAAAAAGCGGGTTTTGTCGACCTTTTTTAGGGATTCTGGGGCGAAAAATGGCTTAAAAACCCTATTTGGACCGAAAAAAGCCTTAAAACCCTGTTTTTGCATTAAAAATGCCTTAAAAACCCTATTCCGGTTGAAAAAAATGCCTTAAAAACCGAATATTGAAGCAACGAATGTAATAAAAAGCTGTTTTGCGCTCAAAATACGTATTGAATATGAGTTTCAGCAATAAAATACTGATTGAAAAGCGATATATTGACTAAAAATAGTTCACAGAACCCTAATTTCAATTCTGAGGCACGCGCAAAACCCTGTTTTGACTTATAAGATTACTAAAAAACCCTATTTAGTGATTTGAATGCAGTTCTTAAACCCTGTTTAGGGTTTCTAATCAACCTAAACACCCTTTCTAGGCTTTCTAGCCAGTGCTAAAACCCTGTTTAGAGTTTCAAAGTAACCTAAAAACCCTAATCAGGCTTTGAAAGTAACCTGAAAACCCTAATCAGGTTTGAAAGTAACCTAAAAACCCTAATTAGGGTTTCAAAGTATCCTGAAAACCCTGTTTAGGGTTTCAAAGTAGCCTAAAAACCCCAATCAGGGTTTAAAAGTAACCTGAAAACCCTGTTTAGGGTTTCAAAGTAGCCTAAAAACCCTAATCAGGGTTTGAAAGTAACCTGAAAACCCTAATCCGGGTTTAAAAGTAACCTGAAAACCCTGTTTAGGGTTTCAAAGTAGCCTAAAAACCCTAATCAGGGTTTGAAAGTAACCTGAAAACCCTAATCAAGGTTTAAAAGTAGCCTAAAAACCCTAATCAAGGTTTAAAAGTAACCTGAAAACCCTAATCAGGGTTTAAAAGTAACCTGAAAACCCTAATCAGGGTTTCAAAGTAGCCTAAAAACCCTGTTTAGGGTTTTAAAATAGCCTAAAAACCCTAATCAGGGTTTGAAAGTAACCTGAAAACCCTGTTTAGGGTTTCAAAGTAGCCTAAAAACCCTAATCAGGGTTTGAAAGTAACCTGAAAACCCTAATCAGGGTTTGAAAGTAACCTGAAAACCCTGTTTAGGGTTTCATAGTAGCTTAAAAACCCTAATCATGGTTTAAAAGTAACCTGAAAACCCTGTTTAGGGTTTAAAAGTAGCCTAAAAACCCTAATCATGGTTTAAAAGTAACCTGAAAACCCTGTTTAGGGTTTCTAAGCAGTCTAAAAACCCTAATCAGGGTTTGAAAGTAACCTGAAAACCCTAATCAGGACAGGGTTTCTAAGCAGTCTAAAAACCCTATTTAGGATTTCCGACCCTTACAAAACCCTGTTTTGGGTTGTATGGCAGCCGAAAACCCAATTTTGTGCTGCAGAATGTATTGTCTGGGCTAAAATTTTCTTTACTTTGGAATCCAAAAGTGGGTTTTCAGGTCCCCCCCCAAAAATCCGCTGGGGGGACTTTTGCCGAAAAATCGGGCTTGGGGGGGCCGGCCCCCCTTTACCCCCCCCCAACGACATGTATGTGTACATGATCTACTGTATTACAGGAAATGGGTGTACCAGACCGCACCCCTGGTAATATAATACATTCTGTCATACATATACTACATGTAACAGGTCATCCGCCGAAGGGGGGAGGGGGTTGGGGTGGGTCTGGCGCCGGCCGGGGGGAGGGGGGTCTGAGCCAAAATTTTGGGAGGGGGTAGGGCACTAAAAAACGCTCAAAAATCGAAAAAATCGCCAAAAATCGCTAATTTGGGCTGAAATACAGCTAAAAAGTGTTGTTTTGCAGGCGATTTTGGCAATTTTTGTGTCTGAAATTGTAAAAAATTGCAAAAATTTGCTCAAAAATTTACTTGCCAGAAAAATCGGAGGGGGGGGGGGCGTTGGCGAAATCGTCTCGGGGGGGGGGGGGTCCCATCCGGGGGGGTCTGGCCTAAGTCGGGTGGGGGGCAGACCCCCCAGAGCCCCCTGTTACATGTATGCATTCTGTATCACTACAATGATAAATTTCAATTCAATCGATCCGATCCGATCCGATCTGGCGGGGGGCCGTATGATCTACAGCCCTACGATCAGACCTACACGGTCCATTTCGTTACCCCTGATATCGTCATCTCGGACGTTTGCCCTTCTTTTACTGCCAAGCCACTCAAGCCATGCATGCTGCTGGGCGCCAGGTACTAAGAGAGTGCCTGGCGTGGTGACGTCATGGTTCTGACAGCTCCCAACGGCCGCCCGGCCAGAGCACTAAGCCGGTATCAGCCTTATTGCTGGTCTCTCAGACACCTCCTGACGTCGTTGATCTTCCCTCCTGAATCACAAACGTTTACCTTAGATAAGAACAGAGAAATTGCACTAATTACTGGTGGACTAATTAGAAAAGCGGACAGTATAAGACATTCTTAGCCTTCAGTTTATTAACGCAAAAACGGCTTTCTATACCTACTGTAATCATCGGTCAATGTTTTCGATTTTTTTTCAGGTCAGTTTTTCAGTTCAACAGCGATTTTAATTTGTATTGTATGAGTTCAACAGCGATTTGTACTGGATGTTGGCATGGAATTGTAAAGGATAGTTGCGCAGACACTGTTTCTTTGCCAAAAACAGGTTATTCCAAAATTTTTAGCCGATTTTCAAAAAAAGTTCCGATTCCGAAAAATTCTGATTCGGAACTGTACTTGAGTTCCGATTCCAATTCCGATTCCGATCGGACCTAAAAATCCGGTTCCGGTCGTTCCCTAGTCCCAAGCCCCATCGACAGGTCCCAAACGACAATAGGTCCTCTGCGTCGATAGGTCCCAAGCCCCATTGACAGGTCCCAAACAACAATGGGTCGTCTGCGTCGATAGGTCCCAAGCCCCGTCAACAGGTCCCAAACGACAATAGGTCCTCTGTGTCGATAGCTCCCAAGCCCCATCGACAGGTCCCAAACGACAATAGGTCCTCTGCGTCGATAGGTCCCATGCCCCGTCAAGAGTTCCCAAACGACAATAGGTCCTCTGCATCGATAGGTCCCAAGCCCCATCAACAGGTCCCAAACAACAATAGGTCCTCTGCATCGATAGGTCCCAAGCCCCATCGACAGGTCCCAAATGACAATAGGTCCTCTGCATCGATAGGTCCCAAGCCCCATCGACAGGTCCCAAATGACAATAGGTCCTCTGCGTCGATAGGTCCCAAGTCCCATCGACAGTTCCCAAACGACAATACGTCCTCTGCGTCGATAGGTCCCAAGCCCCGTCGACAGTTCCCAAACGACAATAGGAACAACTTGCCTAGAGACGTTGTAAATGCTTCATCGCTCCAAAACTTTCGTACTAAATTGGCCGCAGTGGATCTATCAAGTTTTTTGAGGGGAGGGCCCTTGAGCCGGTCGATCGGCCCAGCCCTCCTGTCATCTAGCGGCATGCTATGGTATGCTGGTTATTCTAACAGTTCATTCTTTGTTTTTTTTCTGTCAAATAAATCTAATCTAATCTAGGTCCCCTGCGTTGATAGGTCCCAAGTAGGGAACAACCGGAATTCCGATTCTGATTCCGATCGGAACTGGCAGTTCCGATTCCGATTCCGATTCCGAACTCAGAGGTCTCAGAAATTTTCGGAGCTTTGCTAAATTTTTTTCAAATCAAACACCATTTCTTACATACTATTGTGTGTCTTGACAATCTGCATCTTTTGTAACCCATAAACTACTGTAATCCCACTAAGTAAAAAAATAAAAGTTAGCACCACTCCGTTGTGGAAGCACCTGAGCCTGAAGAACTCGGCAGTCTTCAAACGCCTTAAAGATTTTGATCAAAGCCAGTGAATGGACGTTTAAAGTGGCAAAACACATTTCGGAAGGTGACAGAAGTCACTTGAAGCCTGAAAACTAGAGTGCGAACAATACCTGAAAAACGGAATACCAGTACCAATACCTGAGACCCATAATACCCCAATACCCAATACCCAGTACTTGCGTAACTGAGCCAAAAATTGCATTTTAGTGGAAAGGTACATTCCAGTGGTGCATTTAGAAACCGTTCTGGAGGGTAAAATAAGCAGAAATTAAAGTTTTAGTCTGTACATGATCTACTGTATTATAGGAAATGGGTGTACCAGACCGCACCCCTGGTAATATTATACATTCTGTCATACATGTACTAACAGGTCATCCGCCAAAGGGGGAGGGGGTTGGGGTGGGTCTGGCGCCGGCCAGGGGGAGGGGGGTCTGAGCCAAAATTTTGGGAGGGGGTAGGGCACTAAAAAACGCTCAAAAATCGAAAAAATCGCCAAAAATCGCCAATTTGGGCTGAAATACAGCTAAAAAGTGCTGTTTTGCAGGCGATTTTGGCAATTTTTGTGTCTGAAATTGTAAAAAATTGCAAAAATTTGCTCAAAAATTTACTTGCCAGAAAAATCGGAGGGGGGCGTTGGCGAAATCGTCTCGGGGGGGGGGGGGGTCCCATCCGGGGGGAGTCTGGCCTAAGTCGGGTGGGGGGGCAGACCCCCCAGAGCACCTGTTACATGTATGCATTCTGTATCACTACAATGATAAATTTCAATTCAATCGATCCGATCCGATCTGGCGGGGGGCCGTACGATCTACAGCCCTACGATCAGACCTACACGGTCCATTTCGTTACCCCTGATATTGTGGCGGTTGCGGACCACAAAAGTCTTTCTGGGGGCTAACAGTTTTATCTGACTCCAAAATAAATAGGGGTAGTGATGCTCAACAGAAAGAGCGGAGCACTTTTATTCCTTTCTCTTTTATAACAATAAACAAATTTCTTCTTAGTTACTCAGTTACTCAGTTCCTACACTGGCCGGCGCGCTCCTTATATAGTACAATAGAACATTCTAGAAGGTTCTAGAATATGACGTCATATCACATCATACGCGCCTATATATACAATACATGGAATGTTCTAGAAAGCCCCGCCCACCAGCCAATAGGAGGCGAGGCATAGAAAGTTCTAGAAACAATAAAGGCGCGCCTATATTTTGTACACAGAATGTTCTAGAAACATGCGCCGACGATAAACAAATAGGCCACGCCCACTCAACTGCGCGCCGACCAATCACCACCCTACCTAGTTTAAGTCTTGGCCACCCCACCTTAGGCTTATACCTCGTGAGTGTTCACGACACTCCCCGGGCGGCGATGGGGCAATCAGTCCATGAGCCGAGGTCCTTGGCTGAAGCTGGGTGGCGTTGATGGAGCCAGGACTGTGGAGCGTTAGTGGCCCTAGGACTATGGCAGGGTAAGGGGGAAGAGGCGGGGGCCGAGGCCTGTGGAACAGAGGCTCATCTTCTTCCCTGAACCTCTCATCTAGTGATGGCAGTAGTTCCATGGCCGTTGAGCTCATTACCTTGACTCCTCTTTCCTGCCATCTTGACTTGAATTTGTCCTGGTTAGGGGCCACAACTCCCTTTTCTGGGTTAGGGGACTCCAGTTTTTCTTTGATCTGGTCCACCTTGAGTTCTTTCCATTCTGTCCAAATTTTGATCTGGTTGTCCATCTTCTTCAGCATCTTTTCTTGGAGTCCAGCAGAGCTGTTGAGTTCTTGGCTGTTCTTACTGTTCTTGGCTTTCTTCTGAGTCAGGGAATCCAAAGTTGACTTGATAACTGGGTCGCTTTTGACAGGTATTCCCAATTGGCTGGCTCTGTTGGCTGGAGTTTTCTTGAGAGAACCATTGTGTCCAGACTGGATCCATCCAAGTTCCAAGTGGAGCAGGGGAAGTTTTGGCTTTGGTGCCAACTGAATCTTCTCATCATTGTCGCGATGACTGTAGTTGTTGCCACTAGCCAGGTCGATCTCCATCTTTCCTTGCTTGGCGATACCAGGCAGGGGAGCTGAATCTTGCAGGAAGGACCCTAGCCCACAGTGAACATCTGTGTCCAACGTGCAGGGCTTCTTTGGTCTGGGAGCAGCAGCTCTGCAGACCGCTTCAACCTTGGGAGTAGCCATTCCAGGAGCCTCTTGTTGGAGAGAAGGAACTTTGCTCTTCATCTCCACTTGTGGACGTCCATTGACTTCCCTCTTTATTTCTCCCTTCATTGGCAACTCATCCAAAGTCTTCTTCTTCTCCTTCTTGTCCTCCTGCTTTTCTTCTTCTTTGACCTGGTTCATGGCCTTGCTTTCTTCTTTGGCATCCAGTGGACCATCAGCCTTTTCTTGCTTGCTCCAATAGGACTTCTGCATCTGGGCTGTCCATTCTTTGTGGCTCTCTTCTAGCTTTTTCTTCAATTCAGCATGCCTTTCATCCATCTGCTGTTCATGTTTTTGCCATAGCTCTTTCATTTCCTCCAGTAGTAGAAGGTTTGGATCAGTGGCAGCAGGAGCAGGGATGGGTCTGGGAACTGTGGCCTTTTCTGGTTGGGACACCTCAACCGCTTTCGCTGGAGTTTCAGGCTGCTTGGACCGGCAGATAATTTCCTTCTTTACTATATACCAGGCTTCTTTGTAGACAGCCATGAACTTTTCTTTCTCTTTGTAGGCTGCCTCCATTGCCGGTGAGAGTCCTTCCTCTTCTTTTCCTTCTTCAGCTCTGGCCGCATCTTTGGCTTCCAAAGCCTCAGTCCACTTGTTGAAGGCCTCACCATAGCTTTGATGGAGGGAGTCTATTCGGTCCCCCATCCCCCTTAGCTCAGAGACAGGGGCTTTGAAATCAATGAGCTTACCTGCCATGTCCAGGGCCTGCTCCATTTCTTTCTTCTTCCATGTGCAGCGCATTTTCAGCCAACCAATTGTCCGGTTAGAAGGCACCTGATCGGTCATTTTGGCCACAGTCCTTCTTCTTCTTTCTTCTTATTGACCAATGTCCAGAGCAGCACCAGTCCAGACAGTCTTTTTTTAGTCAGTTCAGCCACAAGTTGATCACGTCCGCCGGCCACTGATCACGTCGGGCTCACCAGTTTTGTGGCGGTTGCGGACCACAAAAGTCTTTCTGGGGGCTAACAGTTTTATCTGACTCCAAAATAAATAGGGGTAGTGATGCTCAACAGAAAGAGCGGAGCACTTTTATTCCTTTCTCTTTTATAACAATAAACAAATTTCTTCTTAGTTACTCAGTTACTCAGTTCCTACACTGGCCGGCGCGCTCCTTATATAGTACAATAGAACATTCTAGAAGGTTCTAGAATATGACGTCATATCACATCATACGCGCCTATATATACAATACATGGAATGTTCTAGAAAGCCCCGCCCACCAGCCAATAGGAGGCGAGGCATAGAAAGTTCTAGAAACAATAAAGGCGCGCCTATATTTTGTACACAGAATGTTCTAGAAACATGCGCCGACGATAAACAAATAGGCCACGCCCACTCAACTGCGCGCCGACCAATCACCACCCTACCTAGTTTAAGTCTTGGCCACCCCACCTTAGGCTTATACCTCGTGAGTGTTCACGACAGATATCGTCATCTCGGACGTTTGCCCTTCTTTCACTGCCAAGCCACTCAAGCCATGCTGCTGGGCGCCAGGTACTAAGAGAGTGCCTGGCGTGGTGACGTCATGGTTCTGACAGCTCCCAACGGCCGCCCGGCCAGAGCACTAAACCGGTATCAGCCTTATTGCTGGTCTCTCAGACACCTCCTGACGTCGTTGATCTTCCCTCCTGAATCACAAACGTTTACCTTAGATAAGAACAGAGAAATTGCACTAATTACTGGTGTACTAATTAGAAAAGCGGACAGTATAAGACATTCTTAGCCTTCAGTTTATTAACGCAAAAACGGTTGTACACATAAAAGAATGTGAATAGGTGTAAATGAGCTCAAAAATAGCTTACTCTAGCCTATTTTAACGAAAAATACCTTGTAAGCCAACAAAATTTTACTTAGCCGAAAATCGGCCCTTCGTACTTACCACCCCCATCAGCCGCCCCGACCACCAACCCCTTCAGGATTTCTTTATACACCCCTTAGCAAAAATGCTACTGCCCATGTCTGACCACACACATTTGTAAGTGGCTCAAGTCTGTGCAACTGTCCCATAATTTGTTGGTTCAAGTCCCGTCGGATCGGAAAGCAAAGCAGACAGTCTGATCCAACGAGAGTAGTAAGCCGCGGCTGGCTGGGCAGTGACATCGTCTGACGTCATTGCCCCTCCCAGTGATCTTAAGAGAGATTGCGCCTTACTACGTCACTGCCAGCTTGTCTTAAGACAACCCCCCTTCGGGAAATTAAAAATGCACTGGCGGGGATCGAACAGACAAAGTTGATCACATGACAAAGTTTGTCTTACGACAAGACAAACTACTCTGAAGTTTACTCTGAAAGTTATACTAGCTGAATTTTTCAGCTTCTGTTCATTGTTCACTGTGTACTGGTGTTAGATGGCATGTAAACATACATGTAACATATGTATTGTTTCAACATAACATAAGATAACATAACATACGAATCAACATTTGATGTAAACATGCATGTAACAGAGGGGTCTGGGGGTCTGCCCCACGCGACGTAGGCCAGACCGCCCCCGGATGGGGACCCTTCCCGGATGGCCAGACAATTTTTCCAATCCCCCTACGATTTCCTGACAAGTAATTTTTTGAGCAAATTTTTGCGATTTTTTACAATTACAGACAAAAAATTTCCAAAATTGCCTGCAGAAAAGCACTTTTTAGCTGTAGTTCAGCCATTAGCGATTTTTTGGATTTTTGAGCGTTTTTTAGTGCCCAGCCCCTCACAAGATTTTGGGCTCAGACCCTCGGCCGGCGCCAGACCCCCTCCAACCCCCCTCCCCCTTCGGCGGATACCTGTTACATGTATGGTACTAGGCGCATACATGTACTAGGGAGGGGCGTTTGGGGGCTACAGATTGCATTGAGGCATCGAAATCTGCACAACGTATTTTTGGCAATCTTTTTGCGCGGTGGAAAATTTGATTTTAATCAGCAGGAATCTGACAGACCTATAAAACATTTATTCTGTTACAATCACATCAACAACAGTCCGTCTTTTCCTTTCCACTCGATTCACTGATATTAAGCAAAATAGTGTAGAAATTGGTAGGCATGTTCTTGAGGCACTTGGTAGCCTGATGCTCTTTTGTCAACTTTGTTTTGCTTTAATGGATTGCCGCCATCATTCCGTTTCCATCGCAAATTGGTCTCATCGCGTCTGTAATGTAACACAGTCAGGCACTTACTTAACGCCGTTTAGGTACGACACCATATGGTACCGGTACCAGGGTAGTGGGAACATACAGGGTGTCTCAAAAAATGATCACATTTCTCTTTACTGCCATTTCCGCAAATTTTGACCAAATAGGCTGAAATTTTGACCATAGGTGCCAAAATTCGGGGAATTTTATGTGTTAAACTTTGGTGCACTAGACTTGACTCATCCCCGAGAAATTTCAAAAAAAGTGAAATTTGGTAATTTCAATAGTGAAAGCCGGTCACCCAAAAAATAATCACATTTATTTTTACCGCCGTTTCCGCAAATTTTGACCTAATAGACTGAAATTTGGATCATAGGTGTCAAAATACGGGGAATTTTATGTGTTGATGTTTGGTGCACTAGGCTTGACTCATTCCCGAGAAATTTCAAAAGAAGTGAAATTTGGTAATTTCAATAGTGAAAGCCGGTCACCGAAAAAAGGGAAACATTTCTTTTTACTGTATGTTTCCTAATTTTTGTTGGAATTGGATGAAATTTGGAGTGTAAACGCAGAAATTCAAGGTAATTCGTGTGTAAAAAGTTGACGCATGAACTCCAACGCTATCGTTAGAGTTTAGGCGCTAATGTAATGTGACGTTTTTTTCGGTGACCGGCTTTCACTATTGAAATTACTAAATTTCACTTTTTTTGAAATTTCTCGGGAATGAGTCAAGCCTAGTGCACCAAACTTTGACACATAAAATTCCCCGAATTTTAGCACATATGGTCCAAATTTCAGCCTATTTGATCAAAATTTGCGGAAATGGCAGTAAAAATAAATGTGATCATTTTTTCGGTGACCGGCTTTCAGGTCACTATTGAAATAACCAAATTTCACTTTTTTTGAAATTTATCTGGATTGAGTCAAGCCTAGTGTACCAAATTTTAACACATAAAATTCCCCGAATTTTGGCACCTATGTTCCAAATTTCAGCCGATTTGGTCGAAATTTGCGGAAATGGCAGCAAAAAGAAATGTGATCATTTTTTTAGACACCCTGTACATGTATATGGTACTCCCACATTCGAGGAATGTGGTGGTACCATGCAGGGATGGTATTTTTCCGAAAAAACCTCGGCATGATTTTTTCCGTTTTTTTTCCTAAATCGCGGAAAAAACTCCAGCCCAAGTTCTGAGTATCCTAGACTGGTTTTATGATTCCTAGCGCTTTCTAACGCGTTCCTCAGTCTTTTCAGACCAGAATACATGTGTTACATTAATGTAAATCACGAAACAGGTATGAAACAGTGCCTGAATGGATATGCAAATTTTCAAATGCAATGCGTACTTTGCGTAATGATATGCGTAACGCGTATAGGCATGCAACAGTAAATGGGGAATATCACTCAATCAATCATTATAGCTTACGCATTTATAAGAGCATTGGCTGCGATGCTGTGTAAAATGACCAACAAACAAATTGAAATCAAAAGTTTGCCCATCTTGCGACCTTTCGAAGAACTGATAGGATTTATAGCTCTGAAATACAGTTCAGTTAGCAAGGCAGCATTCTGGGTTTCATTCATACATGTCGTTGGGGGGTAAAGGGGGGCCGGTCCCCACAAACCCGATTTTTCGGCAAAAGTCGCCTCCGCCCATTTTTTTGGGAGGGGGGCTGAAAGAAGACCCACTTTTGGATTCCAAAGTAAAGAAGATTTTAACCCAGACAATATACGTATTCTGCAGCACAAAATTGGGTTTTCGCCTACTCTAGAACTCAAATAAAGGTTTTGTAAGGCATAGAAATCCTAAATAAGGTTTTTAGGTTACATTTAAACCCTAAACAGGGTTTTCAGGTTACTTTCAAACATACATGGGCCGGAAAAATCCGGAGGGGGGTAGGGGGGGTTGAGACCTCGGGGGGGGGGGGGGGGGTCGGACCTCGGACCATGTATAAACCGGGTCTTATAACCCGAAAATGCCTAAATTTGGGGTCACATTTTTACACCAATGATCATACATGGGCCGGAAAAATCCGGAGGGGGGTAGGGGGGTCCCCCGAAAAAAGGCCAAAAAACGCCTATTTTGCCTTAAATAAGCGAAAATTTCCTCCCTCTGGGAGGGGGTGGGTGGGCGAGGGGGGTATGGCCGGCCGAGGGGAGGGGTATGGCCGACCGAGGGGGAGGGGTATACCCTCCTTACCCCCCCGGCCCATGTATGCTTTCAAACCCTAAACAGGGCTTGCATAAACGGCTCAAGTTCAGAGTGAGTATCGCAGTTATGCTTGCCTTCGGTGCATGCCCGCCCACCAGCAACCCCCTGGAACCCCGAAGCTACACCCCCTCAATGTTGGGTCAACAGGGATTTTCGGGCTCATTTTCTGGTGTCTGACAGTCTCCATTCAAACGATCACCCTTTATTCGTTTCTTAAGCTAGGATCCTGATCCGATCCGATCCGGTATGCGGGGGGACCTACGGCCCTATGATCAGAGTTATGTGGTCCATTTCGCGACCCCGTGGTTCGTCATCTTGGACGTTTGGTTGCAGGGGGTTTCTGGTGGCCGGGCATGCACCGTTTATCTTTGATCGAGCTCTATTTTAACAGATATTAATATCAGCCAGATCCGTGAGATAACCCTGCTTGCCCCCTCTAAGCTAGCTGACTTTCTTGCAAAATGCATCTTAATTCTGTTAAAAATCCTACATGTACAGTTCGTCATTCTGTGTTAGGGCGACCTGTGCAATGAACTTTTGTTTTTGGATATTATCATTTCTCTTATCATTTTCATATCTATGTCTACATCTACATATGTACCTTTCTCAGCTGATCAGCAGTCTGAGACTGAGGAAGCCTGACAGTAGGACAAATGCACAAAATATGAGTTGTATGGAAATGCATCGGTTATATAGCATCCTTGTGGTATGGTGGAATGTGTTGTCAGCTTGCCAATTTGCATTTGGTCGTACGAATATGTGAGCTTATCATGTCAGCTGGTTGCTTGTTCGTGTTGTCTTCCAGAAAGGAATGTCTGTCTGATTCTATATTCTGTATTCTGTACTGTATGTGTCAAATATTGCTGTCAGCTGGCTAGATGTGTTTTTGCTAGAAAGTAATTACTTACTTTAGTAGTTTTAAGCATTTTTTGGCCAGTGTATATTTTTGCTAAAACTCCTCCTGCTACGTACAGTACAATAATACAGACTTTTTTCTTGTAGCAGCCGGAAATATCAACCAATTTGAACCAGCGAATTCTCGTCATAACTGTGACTTAACACCATTTCTCCCACGACTGTATCACGCTAAATCGCGTGATAATATTCCTATAAACTTTGTCAGATTATTTCAAATCTTTGTAAGGTGAGAGAGCAGACATGGGCGGGCTAGCATTTCGGCTGAGGGGATGTTGAATTTTCGATTCCTGAGGGGGGCAGAGGGGGGTAGGGAGCGCCTGAGGGGACGCTGAGGGGATGGTAAGCCAAAAGTCCGATTTTTTTTTCTAGAAATCAAGGTTTTTTGGCATATTTTTTATTAAATAAGCTATTCTGGGCTTCATTTGTCACCTAATTCAGGCATAATTTTTATCATAATTTTATATACAAAATTCTTCCAAAAAATTCCTGAGGGGGAGGTGGGTAGCGGAGGTGAGGGGGGGGGGGTAGGTCAGAGCCTGAGAGGGGGCCAACCCCCCTCAGCCCCCCTTTGCTCCATGTCTGTGAGAGAGTGAGTTTTTGTAGAAACCGCTCTCTCACCTTGATAAAATCGTTTGTATTTGTCAGAAATGTTAGTAATTCAAGCTGACAAACTATACAAGGTGGGAGAGAGCGGGTTTTGTAAGATTTGGCAAGTTTCTCTACAAATACAAATAATTTTACAAAATACTGTGAGGTGAGAGATTGGCCCTAAGGACACGTGGCTTATTGGAGGACGCAGCTTACTTATTTCACCGTGATTTTGGGTATCACAAAATGCCAAAACCGTAGGTTTGTGAAAATGGTTTTACCAAAACTTCTGTAGAAATCGGAAAGATTTAGTCCTGTTGTAGTTTTTTTAATCATTCATGCCTTACAAGGTTGTTTGACAGTAGGATTTGCTCTGGTTGACTGCTTTTTCTTACGTGCTGATTTCTAATAAGCCTAATAGAGGGCGCGGCTTGGGCATTTCTCTCTAACCCTCCTCTGACATGTGGCTTATTGGAGTAGTTGGCTTACTGGAGTAACACGGTTGAAATAAAAATAGGAACCAAACCTTAGCTGCGACACCGCGGCAAAAAGGAGGGTTGTTGTTAAGGAGGTTACTGGCCCTTGTATCTCTTTCTCTCAGTTCTATAGCAGCTGGCTGACCGAAAGGTCAAAAAGCTGCAACAACAACAACCAAAGCGAACAGAACCGGGAGCACAACTCACGATCAGGTTGGTTATAACTTTTCTGTAACGATAACTTTTATCGACCAGACAAATGATCAGACACTTCCCATCTAGTCATTCAATTAGTATCTTCATTTACACCAACAAGCATCGCCACCACGACAGTAGGTACATTTCTTAGGCGCAGGACACTTGCACGTTGCAGTCGGATAGGGCAAAAAAATCATACACACATCCTCGCTTTTGCACACTAAAAGTATAATCTCAAAACTACAGGGTATCTCAAAAATGATCACATTTCTCTTTACTGCCATTCCCGCAAATTTTGACCAAATAGACTGAAATTACTGGGCCACTAGATGCCAAAATTCGGGGAATTTTATGTGTTAAAGTTTGGTTCACTAGGCTTGACTCATTCCAGAGAAATTTCAAAAAAAGTGAAATTTGGTAATTTAAAAAGTAAAGCCGGTCACTGAAAAATGGAAACATTTCTTTTTCCTGTAGCTTTCCTAATTTTTGTCGGAATAGGATGAAATTTGGAGTGTAAACGCAGAAATTCAGGGTAATTCGTAAGAGTTGGCACAGGATCACGCCTGACAATTTAAATTTCTGGTAAAAATCTCGCTGCACTTTGTTCCCAGATTTTGTCTCCAAATAACGTCTCTTCTTACCGAAGGTGCGATGGCATAATCTTAGGGGCTGCGGAAGTTTAAAAGC
>JASANB010006154.1:0-74689 GCA_030248155.1 Sabatieria punctata | reverse complement strand
GGTGAAGTTCTGGAGGGCTTTGTCATCGTCAGATTCTTGAATGGATTCCTTGATTCCAATTGTTTCCAGGTTCCAGAACTCATCCAATTGGGGAAGCGAACAAAGTTGGCTGTCTTCATTTGCGAAGACAATGTCCTCTTGGTTTTTTCCACGATTGGAATTGATGCACAGTAGACTGGCTTCACATGAGTGCTTGGCAGGTTGCTTGACTCGTCCCGAAATGAGCCATCCAAGCTTGGAGTTGACAAGGTACAAGCCTTGGTTGAGTTCAATCTTGCTGGGTAGAATGAAGTCCCAGTAATAATCATTGCCGATCAGCAGCTCAATTTGAGTGGACTCTTGCTCCTGTGGAAGCTTGTCAGCCAAAGAATATTTGTTGAGGATCAGCTTGTAGCGCTGAAGGTCCATTGGAATGCGCTCCATGGTGCCAGCCACATTGGGCACAACATGAGCTTTGAAGTTGAAGAAGCTGCCATCCTTTAGCTTGAGCTTGAGGGTGGTCATCTGAGTGTCGATGGCCTTGGGAGTTGAGGAACCAAAGGTTAAAATGGCAATCTTCTCTTTTCTTCCCATCTTCAACTGGAGCTTCTTGGCCAGATTCGATGAGATGTAGCTGCGATGACTTCCACAGTCCATCAAGAGTCGAATTTCCATACCTTGAGTTGGCTTTTCAGGATTCAGGATAACAGTCTTGGCAGTTTGCATGAGAACTCGTTCTCCAAAGGCCAGTAGGCTGCTTTCTTGAGCTTGAATTTCTTGGGCTGTCTCCTGAACCATATGAGCTGCTTCGCGTTGAAAGCTGGAGTTTCCTTGTTGAAATCTTCTGTTGAAGGGACCTCTTGGGAACTTGTCCGGACACAAGCTTGAGTGATGTATCCCTTCTTTCTTGCAGTGGAAGCATTTTCTGTTGCTGGTGCAGTCTTTGCTGAGGTGATCCCTCTTGAGACAGATGAAGCAGGAGCCCTTGATCCGTTGCTTCCTAGCTTCTATCGTGCTGAATCTTCGGCATTCATCATTCCAATGAAGGCCATTGCAGAAGACACAATTCCTGGTTGGCTTCTGGTTTGGTCCAACGAACAGGGCTTCAGTCGTTGAATGCTGAACTGGCCTGGGTGGGTTCTTCTTGACAAAGGTTGAGTGAGTAGAAAGTTGTTTCACTGATTCTTGCATCAGTATCAGCCACTTCAGTTTGTCCCTCAGCAATGCTGTGGTCCATTCTTCTTCTGAACTCTTCTGCTCTTCCAGCTTCAGCAGGGTTTCTTCTGGTAACTTGGACTGGATTGCTCTGATGAGTAGTGAGCTCTCCACATTCTCTCCCAGCGCTTCCAGTGAACGAATGACCTTTTCTATCTTGTCGTAGGTGACACGAAGTTTCAGAGGGTCATTTGGAGAAGGTGGCAGGTTGGTAAGAGCATCATAGTGGGCAGCTATGACTTGCCGATGGTTGCCGAATCTTTCCTGGAGGAGCTTGACAGCAACGTCATAGTTCTCATTGGTGACTTGTAGACCTTCCAGGGCATACTTAGCCTTTCCTTCCAGGTTACACTTCAGGTAATTGAACTTGTCCACCTCTTTCAGTCCAGGATTTTCGTGGATAGCTGCAGAGAATGAGTCCCAAAATTCTTTCCACTTGAGGACGGATCCATCGAATTTGGGTAGCTGGAGCTTGGGGAGTTTGACAGTTGCTCCATTGGCTGCGGTAGACTGGACAGATGTATTCAGTTTTTCCTGATGACTGTCCTCTTCTTGTTTCATTTGAAGCTCGAATCTTCTTTGACTGTCTTTGTCTTCAGCTCCCAATCTCTCCAGTTCCAGTTCCTTTCTGATGTTCTCTTGAATCTGCAGGCGTCTTGTTTCTTCTTGCATTTCGGCCTTTCTAGTTTCTTCTTGGAGTTGAATTTCGGCCTTTCTGGTGTCTTCTTGAATTTGAAGTCTTCTTGTTTCTTCTTCCATCTCCATCTTTTTCAGTTGTCTTTCTTCTGCCTCTTTCTTAAGGCGGTCTTCTCTCTCTTGTTCTTCTTTCTTGAGGCGATCTTCTCGCTCCTGGGCTTCCTTTTCTTTCAGCTCCTTTTTGTCATTGAAGTCCAGTTGAATCTGCATGTCATCCAGGGTGTCATCTGCCTTGGAGACCAGTTTGGAGAGCATCTCTGAGGTCTGCTGGAAGTTTGGGTCATCTTCCTTTGAACTTGAGGCAAGCTTGGTGAATTGCTCCAACAGCCTCTTCAGGGTGGTGCTCTTCCTCTTCAGCCTGATTTGGAGCTTGGCGATGTTGATGGAAGCTGGCTCTTCCTGATTGAGCAGGTCATCAGAAGCTGAGAGAATGTTGATCACCTCTTCTTTGATAGTGGCGATGGAGTTGAGAAGTTCCTTGGCCATTTTGATAAACCACTCGCTGCTACCAAATGTTGCGATGGATCAGGAACAGAAGCCTTGACTTGTTTGGGAAGAACAACAATAATAACAATTGGGTTGGGGCTGCACAAGCACAGCAATTGGGAAAGGAATTTGCAACAGCAATAGCTGATAATTGAAGTAGAATAAGAAGATCCACAATGGTTGGGCTGGGCCCTTATATAGCGCAACAGAATATTCTAGAAGGTTCTAGAATAGTGACGCAACATTATCGTAGGCGCTTATATACCATGCAAGGCCACGCCCACCGCCAATAGGAGGCGAGGGGAAGAAAGTTCTAGAAAGAATTGAGGCGCGCCTCTACTTTGTAGTAAAGTGACGCCACATGACGTCATGACGGCCTCGCTAGCTCTATTACATCGCGCCTATATACTATATATACATCAATGCTCAATCATAGCCTTACCTAGCCATGTACAATATAGACTGCTACTACCCTATAAGCTCGTGTCTTTCACGACAGTAACACAAATTTTCAAAATTTGCATGTCAGAAGTGGCAGTGTTGTAATGGTAGAGTTCGCAAACGCCTAAAAAGTGATTGCGGATGCTTATAATGGTATTGGACCATACATGGGCCAGGGGTAAGGGGGTTTACCCCCTTGCCGGCCCATACCCCCCTCGGCCGGCCATACCCCCATCGCCCACCCCCCTCCCTGAGGAAAAAATTATGTTTCCCCTTATTTTGTGCAATTTTCAAAAAAACGCCATTTTTTGCGATTTTTGCATAATTTGACCGGCCATATCTCCAGATCGGTTTGGCCTAGACACATCATGAAAGCATCATTGGAGTCGCCAAGGACTCTAGAATCGAATTCTGCAGTCATCTAATTTTCATCACAATTAGGAAAAAAGCTCATTTTTTGACATTGCGCAAATTAGTGTTCAGAGCAAACGTAGCGCAGATTAGGATTTACCCCAGGCCGGAGCTCGACCTTGTCTACAACTTTGGTTATGAGGCTCAAGTTGCCTGGATGGCACCCAAAAAGTTATTTGCAAAAAACCGCCAGGTCGCTTATTTTTTGAACAGACTATAGTTTGCATACTGTATGTACATACGTCAATAGTTGAGTTGAGATGACGTGTTTTACAGCCGCCATCCCACAGCGGCCAGGATCAATAATGTATATTTTAGTCTGTTCACGTGCACACCTACGCAAATCTTGCATGGCATTGCTTAAGGAGAAAACAAATAACAAGAGAGTAACAGAGTCTAAGCAGTCTCTGTAAATATTCGTTATAGTGCACGATGCTAATTGATGCTTACTTCTTGTAAGTACCAAGTAAGCAGAATGTTTATTCAATGCAAAAGTTTCCAACTATCCTTCGCTTAGGCATTGCTTGGGTTGGGCCCGCCCGATTTCCAGCTCTAATTCCTCTCAAAAAGACAATTCGGACGCCCATCATGGGAAACATCAAATGAAACCGAGAAATTGTTTGCGAAACTGAAAATAATAAACAAAATAAGCATAAAATTCGTGTTAAACAGCGGCAACCAGGACCAGGTTTGTGCGCTATGTGCAAGACGAACAGTACAATACGTGTGCCAAAGATTTCCGAATTCGATTCAAAACTGACCAAGTTGTGTTGTTTACAGTGTGCAATCCATTACAAGGAATTTTTTTTGATTTTCAACATTCAAGGCTCAAAAACTCGATTATGGGTTACTTTTTTTTCGATTTTTTTTCTTTAATCGAAAGAAAAAACATAGCGCTACATTTCCATGAAATAAAATAGTCGGACTATTTACGGTCGGGGGGTCAAATCGGTCCCGGAAGGGGTTCGAAAAAAAATTTTTCTCTGCAATGCAGTCGATTAGGGTATCATTTGAAAGAGAATACTTTTCTGATTCTAAATCTGCAATTCGCAAGTTCCTACGATCATTTGGTCCCGAGTTATGACTCAAAATCTGTGAGAGGGTCGAAAAAGTGACCCTCTCAAAAATGGCCGGGAAGGTGATAAAATGTCTTTTTAGGTCAAATTAAACCAAAATAGAAAATTTCAGCCAAATCGGAGACAAAAAGTTGAGATTTGTCCGGAGGTTAAGGAGCAAAAGTCGATTCATAGAGAAACCGGCTCTTAAGCTGCCGAACAGTGTTTTAGAGCTAAAATCAAGCAAAAACGATAAAAGGGCTTCCAAAACACCTATTCCTCTTAACTGTCAGCAGCGGAAACTCCAAGTTCGGTTTCGAAAGGCTTTTCAAGCGAATTTTAGGCTAAAAATTAGTGATTTCCGAGTCAGTTTGTTAGTACTGAGCCACTACTAGTATTTTGGGTCAGGGTCCCTAAACTGTCTCGGGCGGAGGGCGATGAGGTTTGGCCTTTCTAGCTAGGGGGTAACCCGCAAACCCCTAGTAGATGTATGACCGATTGTTATTTTTGAGAGCCGACCTGATTGTCAGGTTTAGCGGAATATAAATCGTTCATTCATACCCTACATGGCATTAACTGCGGGTGTGGTGTGATGTGGGTGTTTCAGGAGCACCCCCAAGAGACCCCTCTGCCGGCGGGGGTGGTGGTGGCAGTGGTGGAGGTTCAGGGAGCGCCTAAAACTCTACTCCAATCACTACTGAGCGACGTTTTAGGCGAGAGTGATCTATCAGAGAGTGAATGGTTTCTTAATCTTATTTGCTGTCCGCCTTTAGTTTCCTGGTTCTACTATTATTGTTGTCAGCTATGTTGTCTACTTTCCTCTCGGATGATTAATGAAATTTTACCGCCAGTTGGTTGGTATTGTCGTCAATTTTTAAGCGTGATCGCGCATTAATTGCTCAAGAAGGTTAACAAGGAATGATTACTTTTTTAATATAGGTTGCTATTTTAATAACCTGCCGAAAGGTGTGGCAAAAATAAAGATCAATATTGGAGTGCAGTGCAGTGTTTGGGCACTTAATGGCACTCTAAAACGACTAACTATGAGGGTCTCAGCACTAGTGTTTCCGATAAAATTAAATTAAATAACAAAATTAAATTGTAAATCGGCTGATAAATAGCAATTTAATAACAAATTAAATTTCTCCTGATGACTGTCGAACAAATTAAAATTAATTTAAATTTCCTAAAATTGGTCAAAAAATTGATATAAATTTGCTTGGTTTTGGACTTAACCAGCGTTCGATCTGAACCGGACCGGAACTACCCAAATTCCGACCGGAACGGGAACTTTTCAGCGGAGGCTAAAAATTTGAATTTGTTTCCAGGACCAAGAATGCTATCTGAAAACTACAGGAGAGCTTTGCTAAGGTAACAGGCACAACTGCCATGAAACATTATTGTTTTCATATCCAAGCAGTGTTTACATACCGTTTAACTACTAAAAGCATCGATTGGCGCGGTTGGCTGATATCTAAGATAATTCTATATTCCCCCTACATGAACCCCCACACATCCTTGATTATTTTGCCTTTTTTTAGGTTTGGAACTTACCGACAAAAAGTAGTCATATCAACCAAAATTGTTGTCTAAAAATGTGTTCTGGCGGTTTATCAAATATCAATAGCGTTCGCGTTATGGCATGGAAGGTAGCAGATTTGCTTTGAAAAAGAGCGAAAAGTCAAAAAGTTTCGCTTCAGGCACCCTTCAGCACCGGAACCGAAATTCCGGTCGCTACACTAAACAATCACAATCCTTCATCAACTATGATTTATGAAGTTCTTTTGCTGAAATTACACATCATTTCAGTAGTAAGAAACAGGACATTTACATATTTTAGAATGTCACCCCACGTTGAGATGTTACGATGCCATATGGTATGATAGTGGACGCCATAGGGAAACTGCAGTCTAGTTATTGATTCGGAAAAAAAGATCTTTCTTCGCTTGAGAAAGTCGTTGCTTTTAGGTGTCGGATCGATACTCGGTCTCCTCCGTACTGGCGGCCGGCCTCATTGCTTGCATTCCAAGTTTGACTCTATGTTGAGAGCAGCTAATAAGCTGGTTGTAGTGGTTCTACTATTATTCAAATTAGCAAGCGCTGATCGCAGGCCAAGAACCTTATATGCAAATAGCCGAGAAATTCTGGAGTTAACTGCGCAGAACTTCGGAAACTTTGTTCCCACGGAATCTCATGTTACTCTGGTCGAATTTTATTCCACTTGGTGTGGAGCTTGCGTTGCCTTTGCCCCGAAATGGAAAGAATTAGCGCGGTATCCGGTCTTTATACTGCACACGTGCCACTTTCTCTTTAGAGTCCTCTAGTAGGTTTACGATAAACAAATTTTGGTGAAATAGAAAAATTCAGTTTAAAAATTAAGAATTCCGTGATTTAGGTTTCTCATAGAACTTTTTCTCACAGAAGGAAAATAGACATTCTTTGGTTTTTGCAAAAGATTTTTTATTTCTGCAAAATGTTTGTCCATAGTTTGGTTTCGAATTCCTACTAATAACCGCATAATATAGCGCTTTCAACTTATATAGAGATTATTGGTGTGTACCTTCCCATTGGTAAAGGTATTAAAAGAAAAAAACCAAAATTGTCTCTTAGTAAGAGTCTTAAACCAGACAGAGCCATCACTAGATCCTTCGTTACTGTTTTGATCTGATTGTTTAAAGGGAAACCCTGACATGGCGCTGCGCTGCCCGTCTTGGTGTTGTCAATTGTGCCTCGGAAGGCAACATTGAACTTTGTCGCCAGCACGATGTTGAGTCAGTGCCGCGGATTAAGGTTTCTGTTTATTTTGCAGACGATGATTGTATATCGGCTAAGCTTTCTCTAGTTCTTCGGTCTGAAATCGAAGGATGGAGTTGATTTCGAGGATGGAACAGTTTCTGAAATGACTCAAAAACTGGCCAATTTGATAGCGGTTGAGTGGCAGAAGTTTCGACCTCCAAATTGGCCCAGATTCATCACACTTGACCGGTAAAACTCAGAACAGAACCCGGTCTTCTAATTGTTTCGACAGTCTTTTCCACTGGGCTTCTAGTCTACCGGGTTTTTGCGTAAAAGCTCCCCACATTGCAGTCTGGCACTTAACGCCGTTTATGGCACTGGCGTCCATGTATTACAGTGGGCAAATAATATAAATTACGTTTGTATATATATATATGTATATGTATATATACAAAGCTCAATTTTTGACATTTGTATATGTATATATACATATACAAAGCGCTAAAATTATTGCATATTGTTTGTATATTTTTTGTATATTTTGTAAAATCGGTCAAAAACTTTTACGACAGCCGCAACTATAGACACGGACACGGTACTAATGTTTATAGTTTCCCAACATGACAGTTTCTACAAAGTCAAATTATCAAAATGGCGATTGAACTTATAATAAGCAGTTCGTGTTTGGTCATTTCGGCACTGATTGTGTACCGGCGACCCCCTTGTAGTGTTTCCCATCAAATTAAAATTAAATAACAACATCTAATCAAATATTTGTTTTGGCCAAAATCACCAACTAAATAGGAATTTAACAACAAATTTGTTTTCTCGCGATGACTGTCAAACAAATTAAAATAATATTATTTAACAAAGATATCAACTCATTAAATGCTAATTTGTAGATCATTTGTCACCATCTAAAGAAAGGTCAACTCTTTTTGAACAGACACGACCCATGTTTTGAGCTGTTTCCTCAGTAATTGAGTATTCATTTTAGCAAATTTATATTTCATTCATATCAAATAACAAATTTGTATCAAATTAAATTTCAGAATTTGGGTACCAAGCAAATTAATAGCAAGTTATTTCCTTCGGAAGGCTGAACAAGCAATTTAATAGTTATTTAATTTCTAAACAAATTTTCTCGGAAACATTAACCCCTTCCACTATATACTAGATAAGGCCCTTTCTATTCCAGCAGATGTGGCTGAAACAGCCAAAACGTCCAACGCAAATTCGGCAATGTCTCTCAGACCGAGCTGCCGAGCTTTGACACCCAAAAGTCTATGGCATCATTCCGATCTTTTCTTTTTTAACGAAAGTTTTTTTTATTGATTAATATTTAAAATAAGATTAGTACAATTCCGATTCATCATTCCGATCTGACTCTTGTACAAACATCAAAATTGTGTCAAAATATACAAACAGAAATATACAAACCGTTTGTATAATGATGCTGTTTTGTATATGTATAATGTATATTAGCATCATTTGTATAATTATACAAACTTTGTATATATGTATATTTCAATATACAAACCACTGTACCATGTATGTAATAATGTCAGTGTGTAATGTTCATGTAAAAGCTGAGAGAGACTTGGTTGGCCTGCTGCCCAACCAGGCGAGAAAATTTTATAAAGTTCCCATTTAAAAATGCATCAATGGCATGAAATGCATTTTTGAGCAAGATCACTTCCTAGGTACCGTCACCGAAAAGGTGGTGTAACTGTAAACCCACCTTACATCCAAAAATCAGTTTTAACTTTTACAAATTACGAATTGAATGAAAAGCAGAGCGTAAAATATTACAAAACGAACTGAGGTCGGTATGAAAGAGGTGACAAACCCTAAATAGGTTTTTGTTTGAAGTCATTAGCGCCTCTAATACGTACGCATTTCCTACATTCACCACAGGAAATAATTGAAAATATAATTGAAATTCCAGGCGAATTTCAATTAAATTATGGCCCAACTTTTGAATATCAAAAAATTATATGAATTGAATTGAAATTAAAAACTGGTCAATTATGCGAATTTCAATTACAGTCATACATGTAACAGGTCATCCGCCGATGGGGGAGGGGGGTGGGCACTAAAAAACGCTCAAAAATCGAGAAAAATCGCAATTTTTGGCCTAAAAGTCGCCAAAAATCGCTAATTTGGGCTGAAATACAGCTAAAAAGTGCTGTTTTGCAGGCGATTTTGGCAATATTTGTGTGTGAAAGTGTAAAAAATTGCAAAAATTTGCTCGAAAATTTACTTGCCAGAAAAACCGGAGGGGGGTCGGTGAAATCGTCTCGGGGGGGGGTCCCATCCGGGGGGTCTGGCCTAAGTCGGGTGGGGGGCAGACCCCCAGACCCCCCTGTTACATGTATGATTACAGTTAAATTAATTTTTACATCGCTACCGCCTTTATTAGGGGGAGCGCTTTTACGCAAAAGCCCGGTACGTATTTTAGCTCATTATCTGTACGGAGTGCAATCAGTGAGTCAACCAAACTTGTGGTTCTGATTTTTGAAGAAACACCCCAGCTGGCATTTCAGGTCTGCCGTATCAGCCTGCTACCGTTGACAAAAAGCTAGCCTTTTAGTTGGTGCTACATTTCTGCGCTTCCAGACAGTCGGTCCAAATTTTCTCAGCAGCACATATGCATTCGTTAGCAGCAGGCAAAATCGTTCACTTTCCCGGAATGGCTATTTACAAGCGAGACAACTTAGCCTGGCCTATTTATGCTTCCGAGTAGGTGCACCTGCACACTAAAGATAGAATAATAGCAAATGTTTAGAGAAGAGTCAGATGTTCACACGGCCGAACTGCAAATCCAATTACTGCTGGCAAATAGTGACCCAGCAAAGATTAAAGAAGAGAATCCTGAAAGCTCATCAAAGTACAGTCTGACACTTAACCCCGTTTATGGTACCGGTACGTACATATATGGTCGCACTATATATGGTACCCCCACGTTCCACTGTGGTCGTACCACATATGGTACCGTCACCATCTATGGTGGTACCCCTACCCATTAGTCGGTACCATGTATGGTACGAAATTTGAATGAAGTTGTACCATACAATTATATGGTACCGGTACAGGTACCAATCCGAAGGTAGGGTACCACATATGGTGCCATCACAGTGACCGAACGAACGTGGGGTACAGTATACAGTATGGTGCCTGTACCATATATGGTACCAATACAGACCCCGAACGTATAAGTGCCGAAGTAAGAACCTGAAAAGTCTCACTACCCTAAAAGTACCGGTACCATTAACGGCGTCAAGTGCCTGACTGTACTAGCTACTGTACGTACGTATAGCTGAGGTAGCTTGTGCATTCAGAGTGGTGTCAGATCTGTCCATAAATCCTCACCAAGTGCACCTGACAGACATTCTGTCCGGACTGGCCTACATACTTCGGCTCGAAGTTGCTATCAAGACTGATCTGGGCCCCGAACGGAAAACCTCCCTTAGTCAGTTCCTCTGGTTATTAGCTACAGTAAATTTCTTTCTTTGGTCTGAGAACTAAAAATATAGAGCGATTTTCTAGTATCTTCCAGTACCAGAGCCTACTCAGAGGTTACTGTATGATTTGCACCTTTATGTGAACAGTTCAAACGCGTCAAGTGGGGCTGCATTTGACGCCAAGCTCCAACAATTGCAGGTTAGTCTAGAGATGGTATCAGTTTACTTTGCAGAAACGATTTTAGCGATAAGAACTTTTATCAGTTGGGCGCTCTAGTGCAAAAATGAACTTTACATCGGCGCCGTGGATCTTTTTCGCCGCGTCTTTTCTGCTCGTTCTTTCGTTCTTTCTCTTTTGTTTGTGTCGTTTTCTGTGTGCCGGGTACCCGACCTATTCAGAGAAGCCGGTACAAAAAGCTGCTAAACCGCCTTATAAAAATCTGGCTCAGCCTTTTCTGGTGTAGTGGTCTGTTTAATGCTAATGGTTTTCATGTACGTGTGGAGAACAGACACAGAAAAGTTGAGAGAGAGTTTTATTTCAGCTGAAATATATTGATGCTCTGCCCTCGAAGATTCGTTGGGTGTCGTGTAGAGGGTCGCGGCCCCGGTTCCGCGGCTACCCTTGCAGTCTGTGGACCATTTTTCACACGCTTTCTGTACACGCTTTCGTGGCTCATAAGAACGGTACGTACATACAGCGTCGGTCATTTATGTATTAATCGGATTCGTCTTGCTGTAAACTTTTCTGTTCGTCAATCAATTGCGCTGAAATTTTAGCCCAACATAGGCAGGCACAAGCTCAGAATTTTTACTCTCAAAAGTTTAGCCAAGTCTGTCACTTCAACCACCAGTTATGCACTTCCATTCCACGTGTCCGTCGTCAAAGTACATAACTACATGTATAGGATAGGCCATTCAGAATCCACTCGGTTCCTGTTTTGTGCAAAATTTTTCGATTTTCTTAGATCCGTTTATTTCTATAGGCCATTCACAATCCACTCGGTTTCTGTTTTGTGCAAAATTTTTTTATTCTCTTAGATCCGTTCGTTTCTAGCTACCGTACTCGACATAGTCTTTAGTTTCTCAACACGAAAACACTATCTATCTACTACGGTAGCCAATTTTCAGAGATGAAATGGAAGTAGCGGCGCTGCTGTTTTTCGCTAAAAAGTAAGAAAACGTTCGGCAATAGTGGGAGACTATCCCCCATTAGCGAAGACCTACTTGATTTAAGCTGAGGCTAGATCCTAAAATTCCTAAAGATATGTAGATCCTAAAGGTACGTTTAACTTCATCCCAAGCCTAATCCCAAATCAATGTAAAAGCCTAAAACTTGTTCACAGTGCTGAACAGAAGCTGGTACTTCCAAATTGGTGGGGGGTTAGTGTCGATGTATCAAAATCGGAGCATCAGTGCGTCATGCATAAGTGAAATGCACGCTGCTTCCCTCGCAATTCTGCAGCGAAACCTAGCTTAGCCTGTACAGGGTATAGCTACCGTATTTCACATAGTTTTGGGGTTTTTTAACACGAAAGCATGAGATGCTACGGTAGTAATTTGCAGATTTTCTGAGAAAACATTCGGCAATTGTGAGATACTACAGAACAGAAATACATTGTACACGTCTTACATAAATATAAATCACTAAACAGGCATGAAACAGTCTCTGACAGTAGTGTTTCCGATCAAATTAAAATTAAATAACAAAATTAAATTGTTTTGGCCAAAATCACCTAGTAAATAGCAATTTAATAATAAATTAAATTTCACACGATGACTGCCGAACAAATTAAAATTATATTAAATTTCGTAAAATTGGCCTAGAAATTTGATATAAATTTGATATGAATTTGATATAAATTTGTTTGGTTCGGCAGCTTCACTAACCAAAATCTGGCTACAAAACAACAAGTTCAGTCAAAAGATGATCCTGTTCATGCCTATAGCAAAGATATCAACTCATTAAATGCTAATTTGTAGATCATTTGTTGCCATGTAAAGAAAGGTCAACTCATTTTGGACTGACACGACCCAGGTTTTGAACTGTTTCCTCAGGAATTGAATATTGATTTTAGCAAATTTATATTTAATTCATATCAAATAACAAATTTGCATGGCTACGTTGGATGATGTTATAGATAAGCATAGATTAGTTGCTTCCAGTTATGGAATTATTTTGGTGAAAAAACTAATGCCATACCTATTTTATTTGCTTCTCCAAAATTGCACAAAAACCCGTATAAATTCAGATTCATAGCTGGTGTTACCATGTCATCCACCAGATCTTTATCAATTCTTATGCAAAATGCACTGAAACATCTTCAGGGACACTTCCATAGATACTGCAATACAATACAAAGCAGAGGAGGTGTGCGTGTCAACTGGTCGATATATAGTAGTTTGGAGGTCATCCGCATATTAGAAGGAAGAGCTGATTTGAACTGTGTACAAACTTATGATTTTACTAGTTTATTCACCAGTCTGACACATGATACAATCAAGGCTCAAATTTATTACCTCATAGACCTTTGTTTTAAAAATTGTGGAAAAAAGGCAATTGCTATTTCGGGTTACAGAACCTTCTATACAAGTGATAGTCATATTAAAAACTATATGATACTCTCAAGCCCAGAGTTGAAAGAATGCATACGTTTTCTTATAGATGAAACATATGTAAAATTTGGTGGAAATATATTTAGGCAGATATGTGGTTGTCCTATGGGAGGTGCTATTTCTCCATATTTAGCTAATCTGACACTATCTGTCTTAGAATTTAAATTCCTAATTGACAGAAATAATCTGGATGCTGCAAAAAAGTCTTGGTTAACTATGAGATATGTAGATGATATTTTGACTGCTAATTTTGCGGATTTTTTAGATATTACAAAACGCATTTATCCAGATTGTCTTACTTTAGAAAGCTCTGGTGATACCAAAATTTCTTGTAATTTTTTGGATTTACACATTAATATTGGGAATGGTTTACAATTTAGTGTTTATAACAAAACATTTCTATTACATCAATATACTACTATTTCTTCGTGTACCCTTAAAAAAGGGCCAAACTAAGTAGACATCAAGGCAAATCGTGTAAACCATACTTAAATGCCACCAATCAAGCTTATTAGTGACTAAATTAAAAACCGTAGAACTTCTAATAAAAGCGCATGCTCCAATACTAGCGTCGCTCCAAAAATAGCGCCCTCAAATGCAATAACGAAAAAATAATTGCGCAACGCTATTATTAGAATTTTACGGTACAGCTTCCTTCCTTCTCCTACCGCCTTTCAAAAAGAAATTTATATAAATTGAGCTCTATTTTTAGATTCGGCCTTCCAGCCACTGCATGTTCTGGGTCCAGTTCGTGATTACGTCCGTTTCTTTTTCACTTGCACACACTGCGCACGGCACTTTGAAAATGGTGCCAAAAAACTTCCTGGTAAGGTTTAGCGAAGGCAACATTTCTCTAGAGATGTGCACAGGCCGAGGATGTCCGTTGAGGATTTTGGACGGGGCGGGCCGGGCCGGGCGTGCCGGCCTCACCTATGGGACCCGCCGGGCCAGGCATCTCTAGTTTCTAATACAATGTCGGCTTGCCTGCCGGCACAGTTGGTGTAGTGGTTTAGGCCGCAAAGCCACTGTGCGTGTGGTCGTTCCTTCGTCCACTCGGCCCGGCAAGTTTCTTGCCGCAAAGAGTTGGTGGTTGGCACAAAGCCCCACCCAGGCCACCGAAAGCTGGTGACAGTGAGTAGGTAAATGGGAACTGACTGCAGCTGCCTAAGCACCTAAAGCTACAATAGCAGCCACACATGTTGGGACAAACGGGAGCGGGGACAGCTAACACTGAGACCCGCCCAGACTGACACCGAGCATGTGTTTAGGCTAGTAGCGAAGGAAGGGCAGGATGTGGGTGTGCCTGATGGGTCCGTAGTGTGGCCTAACGCAGGGGACCGACAATCCATCCGTCCATCCAATGGTTTGAAAGTCAGCTGTGTCTTCTAGAAATGGTGCTGAGGCAGGAGGATGCTGTTCTGTTGCTGTGGCGGTGGCACAACATCGCTAATAGTTGGTTGGTGGATACAGAGACAGAAGACCCTCTCTTCCCTAAAACTCAGTTCCCCACCAGTTCGTTGTGTCGGCGTTGCCACAGCCGGTTCAATTCTTCACAGAATCAGTCCTGGAACGAAGTTGAAGTTCTAAGCTTCCTCACTAACATTTACACCGACGTTGCATCTGGATCTTGTTGGCGACACCATTCTTCTCTCATTCGTTCAATGCTTTTTTGTCTGATGTCTTTGGCTGCCCAGAAACTGTATTCTTACGCATAAATTATGCTGATCCATCTAATAGTACAGAGCTGACCTAAAACAGAACGCCTGGTCGTTTTATTAACAGTTTTTAATAAAAGTGGCACCCGCTGCCAGTACTAAGTATCTACTGTATATGCAGTAGACAGTGTTAGTTAGCCTTTTGCAGATCACCGGTTAAAAACCTACCGGAACTTTCTGGCTTTCCGATACGTTCGGTCTGATACGTTGTTTTCAGATTGTCTTGGTTTATGCGGTAAACTGGCATACTTAGCCAAGGCTGCCGGTATAAGATTAGCTTTGGGCTTGAGCGTGTAGGGTGCAATTGTATCCTATAACGTGTTGAATCTGAAAGCAGGGATGGGCAAGCTACGTCCGGGTGCGCCGTTTAGAAAATACAAAAATACGGTCAAAATATGGTCCGAAAACGGTTTTCGCAACTTCAAGCGCAAATTCTTTTTTATATTCGGTTATTGATGGTAGGAAGTAGGGTTCCGACGATATATCGATATCGATATCGAAAAGTCGATATATCGACCCTTTTTCCAATATCGATATCGCGATATTTCGCATCGATATTTTCGATATTTTTTGGGTGGAAAAGTAGGGCAAAAAACAAAACTGACACCAAGTTTATCTCTCTGGAACAGTAAAAAAACAGTTTTTCCTGGACAACTCAGAAATCGATGGTATAGTCAAAACCTAACAGTGGCACGATAGCTCTCAGTAACATCAATTTCTCGGCATTCTCAGCCTTCAGACAGCAGCGCTTAGGTTCTTAAGTGTTTGCAACAACACTGAAGAGCTGCTCACTCGACATGGGCTAGCATTTCGGCTGAGGGGTGGTAAATTTTCAAATACTGAGGGGGGTACCGCCGGACTGATCGGTGGTCGAAAGGATGGTAAGCAAAAAAGTCCGATTTTTTACTAAAGTCAAGATTTTATCGCTTATTTGTTACTAAAATAAGTTAAAATGCGCTATTCTGTCTGAGCTCTTTATGCCTAATGAGGGTGGAGCATAGGCCTGAGGGGATCAACCTTTTATTGAAGGGCTTCAGAAGGGCCACTACCTTTTCTGCCATTCTCTGCTTAATTGATATCAGATCGCTGATTGCATCAGTACTTGACTGATAAGCAGCGAGAGCAGTTTGCTCTTTCAAAATTTTCAGATTTTCTTGCATAACTATAAATATCGATATCGATATCGATATCGAACGATATTGAGCTGAAAATATCGATATCGATATCGAATATCGACGAATTTTGATATCGTCGGAACACTAGTAGGAAGTGATGTATTTATATGAAACAGAGTACGAACTACCGAAAAAGATGCAGTTTGAACCATAATTCAATCGTTAAAGGGCATTTTTTCTCAAAAACTGAATTCGTCGTTTTTCAACGTCCATTTTCTGTTGAAAGGAGAGTTGATTCAAATTGATTTCAATCAAAACTTGTGAAAGGGTTTGTTTGTTTGTTTGTTTGTTTATGAGTTCCACTGTCCTTTCGGACAGCTCAGGACACCCCTCGCTCTTTTCAGAGACCTTCAATGGGGTAGCCCTGGGGTAGGGTTTGTGGTCGGATCACTAGTAAAACACAATAAACTCACACAACACAATCACTCAAAGGCGACTACACAACAAGAGTGCACTCAAACAATCACACAAAACAATCACACTCTTCATCACTCCTCCTCATGGACGTCGACTGGACTTCTTCTGTGCCTTTCATTCATACATGTAACAGGGGGGTCTGGGGGGTCTGCCCCCCCCCGACTTAGGCCAGACCCCCCAGATGGGGACCCCCCCCCCCCGAGACGATTTCACCGACCCCCCCCCTCCGATTTTTCTGGCAAGTAAATTTTAGAGCAAATTTTTGCAATTTTTTACACTTCCACACACAAAAATTGCCAAAATCGCCTGCAAAACACCACTTTTTAGCTGTATTTCAGCCCAAATTAGCGATTTTTGACAATTTTTAGCCAAAAAAATGCGATTTTTCTCGATTTTTGAGCGTTTTTTAGTGCCCACCCCCCTCTCCCACAATTTTGGCTCAGACCCCCCCCGGCCGGCGCCAGACCCCCCCCAACCCCCCTCCCCCCATCGGCGGATGACCTGTTACATGTATGCTTTCATTGTATTTTTCTATAAATATCGTTTCTAGTATTCTGAATCGATTTCAGGCCTACCTGAACTAATTTAAATTGGGATCTTAGTCATACTAAACTGTCCGTTCAGACAAAACGAAGATTGTTGCGCCCTGCGTTTGAATCAATCGATTTTTGTGCCGCTGCCAAAATCCATTTTGTTTTCTGCACAGTTCAGTTCCTGTTTGTATACATAACCTAGTGTGATTTGTTGGAAGCCAACAGATGGAGCAACAAAAGGAGCGGGCGAAAATTAATCAACAAGGAAGAAGAAGCTTGTAAGCCAGACGATATGTAAGCTTTATTACTTGCTAGAGCTAGAGCTCTGCCTGTCCACCAGCATGAACCACTGTTTCTGCCTGCGACCGTGTCCCGATGGACGAAATGGGAGCTGTTATTTTGAATGCACCTGTTCTTTGGGCCAGGGCTTATACCAGCAGAACAACCAGACCACTGAAGCGGTACCAATAGACCCGGTTCAGAAGTACACGGAGGACATTGTTGGCTACACCATCTACCTAATCGAGGGAATCCTACTGACTTTCCCCAACCTCTTTCTGATCGCCTCCATTCTGCGGTACCGGGCACTGCGCAATCATATAGAACATATGATGGTGGCGGCACTGTCGTTGGCCGACGCTTTATCTCGCAGTCCCTCGTTTTACCTGTTTGGGTGTGGATTGCTGAGTAATAAACTGAACTGAAACTGAACTGACGCTTTATCGGGACTGGGCGCTATCAGCGCCGGGCCCTACCATATCTATCTGATTCTAGACGGTCGTCGAAACCAACTGGTGTCACGCCGTCACTGTCTCCTAAACGGTGCACAATTTATTATGGATCGTAGCTTTCCCCATGCAAGGCATCTGCCTGTGTTTGGTCAGTATAGACCGTCTGATCGCTGTAATCGTTCCTCTTAAATACCTGACCATGACCAAATGGTACGCACTGATTCTAGTGGGAGTGTCTTACCTCTACGGAATTCTTGAACTGTTAATAGGAGCGGCTAGAGTTTGGCGGGAGACTAAGCCGTCAGTGAAAGCGCTGTGTTTGACGGCTTGGAGTTTGTTGTGGCAGGATTATCAGTTCATCTACACCATTCGATTGTTGGCCATTTTGGGTAGTATCGGCGGCTACATAGCTGTAGGCTTTATCATAAGTTGGCGCAACAAAGCTCTGAAGCAGCACATGCGCAGCGACCGGACTACAGAAGCTAAACTGAGAAAGCAGCGCCAACTAACCAAGTCGCTGGCTATTTGGTGCTTCTTTGCCTTCGTTCTATTCGGCTGTCCAAATATAGTCATCTGGCTGGCCAACTACTTTCAGTATAAAGCTGAGACGTTGATCGTGTATGCGTACATCGTCAACAACGTCAACCCCATCCTCAACCCGCTAATTTACTTCACCCGACAGAAAAGAAAAAAGACCTAAGGCGCCGTCGATTAATTGTAGTTGCGCCGCGCAACTAAAACCGCCATGCTTACGTACAGTGGGGTGCAAAAGTTTAAACGCACCTTGTCCTCTTCAAGAAAAACTGACTTTTCGCTGATTTGTTAGAGGTAATCGGTAAGTATAATACACCGTTACATAGCTAAGATCATAGCAAAAAGGTGGTGCAGACTGCGCTGCAATGGGTTGCGTTATGGTGAAGTTATATCCGGTCTAAGTCAATCTGTCAGAAAATGGGTTAGCAAAAGTTTAAACGCACTTTCAAAATTCTACAAAATCTGACTAAACTGCTTTCAAACAACGATTGTAGACTACCTAAATACTAATTAATGAACAACATGACAACTTTGATGCTTTGGAATATTTCAGTCGCACTGTAACCCAATTAATCGTAACACATGTCATCATGGTGAAATTGGTCTGGTCTGTGTACAAGGTCTACAATTTGAATGGTTTTGAACTTTCTCAAACTTCTTATGGATGTGTAAGAGACTGAGACTGCTAATCAGGCTAAATAAACTGTGTTTATAATAACAGAACCACGAAAACAGAACATTTTTAATCAGATTAAGGTTGGCAGATCATTACTGTTCCACATCTGTCACACTGAGGTTTAGTATTCTGGTCTTCTCAGTGTTTGTAATCGACTGAAACCAACAAACATGGGTTAACTCATACGGTTTTACATGTACTATTGTTTCTCTTATGCAATAATACCAGAACATGCCATTTAGGCACGTTAACAGCACTATAACCAGCATACTGAATACCCAGTAATGATCAACAATAATCAACTGACGGCAACTGTGAGGGTAGTTTGACCAGGAGACATCATCCCTGCCTCCAAAAACTTGCGTTTTTAACTAAAATGCATTGTGTGATCCCATCGATATGGAATTCCATCATCTGTTGATTTTAAGATGACCTATGGCTGCTTCAGTGAATGCTTCTGCCATTGGTGTGCACTGAATCTTGGCTCACTCATGTTGGACTATGATACTAAAGGTCCCAATTTTACTGCGTTCAGCTTCTCTGGCCTCTTAGGGCTTCTGCTGTCTTTGATCATGCTATTTTTCTTAAAACAAGGCAGCTGAGTCAGATATGCACCTCATAAACCATAACTCTTTGCGGCACGGCATAACTTTTACAGAGTTATAGGCCATAACTATGACATATAACTTATAGGCATAAGTTATGGTTATGGCCATAGTTATAGGGGGCCATAATTTATATTTGACACTTTTTCTGTCCAACCCATAACTGTGGTTATGCTCGAAAAAGTTATGTCGGGCGCCGCGGTGCGAACCATAACTTATGACCGATAACTGTTCGTTTTTCACACGACCGACTGGGTGCAGTACAGCAGGCCTAGTGTAGAGAAGACCGACTGAAATAATTATCTGCCAAAAATAACATCGAAAGCTAAGAGGACAGAGAAACAAGCTTATTATACCTCTAGCGGTGGCTGCTATGTTCGGCTGTCATTGGCAAGGCTTCTCATCCATTAGTTAGCACGGTGCGTTTGTAAAGCGCGGGCTTAATACTTAGATGAACAGGAAGTATACTTATGAAATTGAAAACTACGGTACTTCTTCAGCCGAAAGAAAGGCAAACAAGAAGACTATGTCTCTCTGAAAAAGATTGGCAGTCTTCTTATTGCCGACTTTGACAAAGTGATGGTGTGCCTGCATTCAGTGAAGCGCTGTTTCAAAATTTGGGGAATTCTAGATCAGTCTACCGCCTCACCCGGCCACATTATGTTTAGAACGTTCCGATAAGTCCATTCTGTAGAGCCAGGCAAGCACACAACATAAGTTATTCTCTGCGCAAGTCACACAACACAAGTTATTCTCTGGCCAAGTCATAAGTTATTATAGGGCAGGTCGTTGCGCAAGCGGGAATCTTCGCGCCCCGCCAATAACTATGGTTATCCGGCGAGCATTATTATGGCCATAACTGCGTTTTGGCGAGGTCATAACTTATGTGCAAAAGTTATGCATAACAAAACCACCATAACTTATAGATATAACTTATTTGGACAAATATGTCCAGACCGTGCCGCAAAGAGATAACGATGTGGCCATTGCCTAGCAGATTCACTATAATTATCTGGTTTGAGCCCATATTTACCAACGTTTATGACTTGTAACTTCTAAAAAGCTTGAAATTCATGCATGCCAGACTTTCTAACATACACCAATTGTTAGTAAGTTTGATCTGTCAAGGTGCTACTGGCGCTCTGGTGCTAGAGATCGCGTTGATACAAGGCACCATAGCAGGTTCAATCTTCTGCATGCCAATTGGACAAAGAACACAACAGGGCTAACTGAATCATGGCAAAGCGTCAAACTTGTCTTGCTATTTATTATTTACTATTTAGGTGTCCATACAACTTTTATTTGAAAGATCTGAGTCGGATTTTGTGGGATTTTTAAAGTGCGTTTAAACTTTTGCTAACCCTTTTTCTGACAGTCCGGCTTAGACTGGCTATAACTTTAGTATAAAGCAACGCATTGCAGTCCAGTCTGCGCCAACCTCTTCGCAACATCTCAAGCTTTGCAACGGTGTATAACACTTGCCAATTACCTTAAACAAATAAGTGAAAAGTCACTTTTTCTTGTACCTGACTGGGTGCGTTTAAACTTTTGCACCCCACTGTACTTACAGTGGTTCTGCGCTACTAAAGTCTGTTCAAAAATTATTGGCGATGGGCGGTTTTTAGTAAAGTTTATTGCACACGAACTTGTTAGTAAGAAGAATGTTCAAAATTGGCGACCAGGACAAAGTCAGAGGCTCCAGTGCAAAGCGGTTTGCTGGCAGTGCACTTACGCAAACCGCAATCCTCGATTACTAATTGTTAGTTTATCCTTAAATACGCCCACCGAACGAGCAGCCAGCTGCTCTTCCGTTAACAAATTCCAATGGTTGACTACTCTATTTGCAAAGAAATGCTTTTTTACGTTGATACGACTACTCTGGACTTTCATGATCTGTGAATGTCCGCGCGATTTTCGCTGATTTAACTCAAAGAAATCGCTATGGCTTAAATCAATTAGTCTATTTTATATTTTATAACATAGTATTAAATCTGTTTTTACCCTTCGTTTTTCTAACGTTTCAAGTTTCAGTGTTTTAATACGTTCTAAATATGGCCTCTCTGACCAGCCACATCTATAAAATAATCTCCTTGTAAAATATCTTTGTACCCTTTCAATGGCGTCAATATCTTTACATAGACATGGATTCCAAATAGGTGATCCTGATTCCACTATTGGACGAACATAAGTTTTATAGGCCCTCAGTAAGATATCGCTTTGCCGTGTATGAAACACTCTAAAGATTAAAGCTGATATTTTCATAGCTTTTGCCGATATCCGCTGACAATGTTCAGAGAATTTCAGATTTTTTTGCACGTAATACCCTAAATCTTTCATCACTTGAAGTGATTGTAGATTTATTTTGTTTATACTTATAGAATACTCGAAATCATTTTTATGTTGCCTAACCTGGCATTTAGGTTCCGATAAACTTAGCTGCCACTTTCTAGACCACTCAAATACTCTTTCCAAGTCTTGTTGCAGTATACCAGGATCAGTTTCAGGGTTTACCAGTGTTTTGTATAGCTTAACATCATCTGCAAATAATTTCACTTTACAGCCAAGAACATTATCTATGATATCGTCGATATAAATTAGAAAAAGAATTGGACCAAGGACAGTACCCTGTGGGACGGAGCTAATGACTGGTACAGAGTTTGACACTGTGGCATTTACATAAACTTTTTGAGTCCTCCCTGTTAAAAAGGATTTAATCCATTGTAAAAGGTTCCCAGCTACCCCATATTGTTCCAGTTTAAACAATAATTTTTGATGTGAAACCGAGTCAAATGCTTTAGCAAAATCTAAATAAATGACATCAACATCATAGCGTTTATCCAAAGAATTTATCCAGTCATTTAAACACTCGAGCATTTGCGAAACCGTGGACCTATTAGACCTAAACCCATGTTGAGCCCCAGATAAAGTGTTTGAGAAAAAGCCTAATAGGGCCTTCCGCACTAGTCTCTCTAAAACTTTGCAAACGTATGATGTCAACGAAACGGGTCGGTAGTTAGAAGGTTGAGAATTTAACCCTTTCTTAAATATTGGGCATACCAAAGCAGTTTTCCAATCATCCGGTAATTCACTGCTTTCCAAAGATTTCTTAAACAATAAGTATATTGGATGAGCAATTCCAGTGGCAACACGGCGTAAAAAATATGCAGGTAAGCAGTCGGGTGTTCTTGACAGTTTATTTGGTAGCCTACATAACTCCTTGAATACTTCCTGCTCACTTAATGGTATATGTTCAATTATCCCAATTGCGTTTCTTCGAAAAGTAGGTAGCATACCATCATCTTTTGTAAATACCGAGGAAAAATAATTATTGAAGATTTCCACTTTTTCTTTATCATCAGTAATTTGATTTCCCTCATTATTTACTAATGGTGGTATGTTAGCTTTTGCTTTGATTTTACTTTTAGCATATTTATAAAATGCACCACTATCTCCCGATTTTAGGATATCATTTTCATAATTATCGTAAAAGATATTTACCTCTTCTTTATACCTTTTTGCAATTTGATTGTAATAACTAAAATCTCCAGTTACTTTTGCACTTTTCCAAGAGCGTTTTTTCTTTTCCAATAGCTTGCGAATTTTAACTGGATAATTGGGCTTTTTGCTAGCCCCAGTACGTTTTTTCTTAGGGACATGCCTACTGATAGCCAATGAAAGCATTTCCTTAAAGACAGCCCACATCTCGTGTATTGTCTCAAATCCATAAAAAATATCTTCCCTTCCCAGTTTATCAATTGACAAAAGTCAACAATTGCCATATAATCGGCCTTTTTAAAATTAGGGACATATTCAACTGAAACGCGCTCAACCGATCCCCTAGATACCACACCAGACAATGAAAAGAGTATTGCATTGTGGTCGGAGGTTGAGAATGGCAAACCAAGACCGCATGAACTTAATGCTTCTTTATCCAACAAAAAGACTAAATCAAGAAAATTCCGATTTCGCGAAGGTTCTTTTACCACTTGGGAAAGGCCAAGCTGGGCAAAACTCAGAAACCAAAAATATTCGTTTTGGTTATTACTTTCTATTAGCCCTGAATCCCACTTTATCCCAGGCAAATTAAAATCTCCTGTTAATACGAAGGTTCCTTTAAAGTCCGATATCAGTAAAGACTCAAGTGCATCAAATAATACTAAATCTTGGAGAAACTTGGAGGCCTGTATACACAGACCAAGCGAACTTTCCCTGCTTTGTTTCCGAAGTCAGTTGCTACTATTTCTAGTTCATCAAATTTTTTCTCCAGTTTCACTTGTCGTGGTCTGAAAATATTTTTCACAAAGATACAAACTCCCCCTCCTTTTCTGTCCAATCGGTCCTTTCGAAATAAAACAAAGTCATCGTTTGGGCAAAGCATTGCATCTGTCACTTCATCCTTTGTCCAAGTTTCCGTTACACAATAGCAATCATTCATACCATAAGCAGTTTCATGGGTTAGTAAAAAACCTATTTCAGACAAACTGCCTTTTAGACTGCGAGCATTGAAGTTTACGAGTTTAAGCTGTGACGTACATATTTGTCCTAGCCGCCCGCACCCCTAAAAGGCACTGTCTTTCACGTCGACAACTTTCTTATTCTCAACGTCAAAAAATACGGGTTGCCTTGAGTGTTCACCCTAACCTGCAATCCAACCAATTGCTGAGTTTCGTTCCGACGCTCAATCATCTTCTGCGCTTGTCGCTGTTTGGTTGTCATCAACGGCCGGATGAAAACCTTACCGCCAGCATAGCCTTTCAGTCTGGCAACATTCTTGAGCAGTCTGTTTCGCACGGTGCCAGATTTGAACCCGATCTTCAGTAAGCGCGGTCTGTCCGACTCAGAGTCCTTCTTGCCCATTCGGAAAAACTCCACTACGTCGGCAGCCGAGTCCTCGCCACCAAGTCGCTCACAGAGTTGTTCCACATTCTCTTTTTCGTTCTGAGCTTCCTCAAGTCCTGTGACAACCAGAAATCTGGAGTGCTATTCTTGTACTTGAAGTTTTTCCATTGTCTGAGTGACAATCTGTTCGACCATTTGAGGCAACACAGTTTTGCACATCTCAAGGAAAGCGTCCTTCATCATCGCCAGAGACTCTGTGGCTCCACCAGCCGACTTCAAACGTTGGATTTCAGTATGTAACAGCGAATTTTCCTCCCGAAGAGCCACGAGTTGTTGATTGGTGGAGACGAGTTCAGATTTGAGAGATGCCAATTCAGCCCGAACAGCGGACAGTTCAGAGCAGTCAGTCACCGCCATTCGTTTGGGTTCAGGATCCGACTGAGGGGAGGAACGAGGCACTTTAGCTTTTTCGGCCATAAACTGATCAAGAGCAGAAACAGAAAAAAGCACACGTTGTAAAGAGTAGGTATGGGCCTGACGCCATACGCTTTAGCAGAGAACGAGGAGCCAGCGGCCGCTCGCTGGCCGGCCAGGCAGCACAATATTTTGATTTTTTTCTCAAAAATTCTCCTCTAGACCCCCTTATATTTTTATACGAACTTGTAGCCAACGATCAGCGCTACATTATGGAACTATTCATTCTTGTCCTAATTTGCATATTAACTATGAAAATGGCCAAAAACTAAAATTTGTGCGAGTTGACCCCCTCCAAACGCCGATACCAGATTCGGATTCCTCAGAGTCTTGCGGTCTTGAATCATACCACTTTCATGGGTCTACGACGATTTTGAAGCAAGTTACGAGCGATTTCCCGAGGGGTACTCGCTCAAAAATCGACCAAAATTTTTGCCTTCCCATAGTAAAACCTACTTAGTGGTGCAAGCAAAACGACCTTTTTTACCCGACAGATTTCCAGAAACCACTTTTTCTAGTCAATTCGGACGCGAGGAATTCAGTGGTGCCGTCCGTTTTGGCATCCAGCTCTTGTGGAGGGTGCTAGAGCCCCCTAAATTTCTAAACGGCCCAGTTCCGGTGCTTCAAATAGCCATTCAATAGAAGTGCAATATAGCTTCTAGGGGTATCGTTTTGCGCCAAATCCACAGAAGACAACCCCGAAAAGCCATTTCTCACTCCTGGCCATGTTTTGGGTACTTTAGGGACACACTGAAGCGCTAATTTTGCGCTCAAAAGCGCCCTTTGTTAAAGTGCTCCGCACTAAATTTGCAGGTGCAAAATGGCATTTTCGGTCAGTTAAACGTTTAAAAACCACTGTTTCTTATCAATGTGGGTACGAGGAGGAATTCGATCGGATTCGATACGTGCCCAGTTGCCATTCTTTTAGTTAAATTGAAACCTGAAGTCCACAGTGCTGCTTGGGAAATATCAGAACGTAACAAAGTCAAACGTTATTGCTTTGACCCTGAAATGAAGTTTGGGAAAGAGTTAGCTGAAGGAGTGGAAGACATGGTAATCATTCATGGCACAAAAAATCAGTGGATTTCGGAAGAACAACTAGATGTGAATTACTATACGCGGCGATATCTTCCTCCAGATATGATGAGAAATGTTTTTGGTAGAGACAGCTTCGTTCACACTGAACCTGATGTTGTTGCTAGACAGCCAAACAAATTATCGCTTATCGCTTTCCCGATGTCCCAATTTTCGTCACAGCGAATGTACCCCATTTACACCAATGTTTTTTCATTTGACTCCAATGACTCCAGGAGGCCCTAATGACTGCAACAACTTGGAAAATACAACAAACATGCTCTATTCGCCTAATCCGCAAGCTGTTGACTTCAGAGATAAAATTGTATACAAAACTACAAGATTCACAGGCTGCATTAACACATCGAGTTTTATTGTGTTTCTTTTTTGGTCACTGTTGTCCCGGCGAGCCACTCTTGCTTCTGCCGGTTGTCCCTATCGCTCCGCTGTCACGGTGTAGCAGACGACGCTTGACAACAAGGACGTTTATGCCGGGGCACAAGCGGATCCTTCAACAGTGCCAGTACACAACAAAGTCTGGCCACAACACACGCACTAAGAGAGAGCAGACTAGAGTCAGCCGCAAGGCAGGTGCGCAGGGAAAGAAAGTGATTGTGTTCCACACAGCCTTGCGTCTGGCTCTATTACTACACAAAGCTGCAGACCAGGGCGCGGCCAACTGGCATGGCAGGCCGAGCCCGATCTATAATCTAGCCTAGACAACCAACACACAAGACGGCATGTACGTACCACAGCAGCATGTACGTACAAGCGATAACATATCAACACCCTTTTCTTCTTAAAGGCCGTCTTCTGTTAGTTGTAGTCCCAGTCCCCATAGCGGTCCACCGGTCTTCGTTCTCTGAGAGGGTAGCGGCGCTCTGCTGGCTGCTGTCCGGTCTCAAGCTCGATCACTTCTGAGCTCGCTGGGGAGTCTGGTATGCGCTGCATGTTCCTGGCGTTCCACAGTTGACCATCTGACAGTTTGTAGTTAAATCTGCCCAGAACTGCCGTCACTGTGTAGCATTTGCGGGACCAAGGCGACTGTCCTTTGGGAGTGTGGCTCCTCTTGACACGAACGCGTTGTCCTTTGCGGTACATCTGCTGCCAGGGTAGCGTCTTTTTGTCTCCTTTTCTGCCGCTCCTACTCGATTTTGCGGTGTTAGCAACATTTTTGTTGGCGTTTTCTGGAGACTCCTTCCCTTTCTCTTTTGTGGGGCGTGACTGGCGGCAAACTTCAAAAGCAAGCCGCGGCTGTCGTTTCAACATCTTCTCAGCAGGGCTCTGCTGCTCACCTTCCTGAGCTGTGGCTTGGTAGTGGCACAGAGTCTGAGTCAGTCCTTCCTCCCACTCCTGAGTCTTGGTGAAGGTCTGAATGTGATGTTTCAGATACCGGTTGAGCACCTCCACAAATGCGTTCTGCTGTGGTGTGTAGACTGGAGCTTTCTGGTGGAAGATGTCCCTCTCCTGCAGAAATTCTTCAAACTTGTTCTCCATGTGTGGGCACCTTGGGCTGCAACTTGGCAGAATCCAGGCAGGCACTGCAATGATGCACAAACTCCTTGCTTTCTGTAGCCATTCCCGGCCACCAGTAGCCTTCTCTGAGCTTGCGTTTGTAGCGGACAATACCCAGGGTGTCCTTTGTGGGCTTTGCTGAGTAGTTATCTTCAGAGTGGACCTGGAACAACGACCTGGCTGTTGTTTCGCAACACCAGTCCTGTTTTGTCCTCCACCGAAAACTCGTCCTTCATCCTGTGTTAAGGCAAGTTGCAAAATTGGCTGGGCAATTTGGCTTTGTCTGGCCAACCCTCCAGGCAGTATTGCTTGACTTTGCTCAGCACTGGGTCGTTCCTTAGAGCTTTGGCGATTCTTCTGGCTGAGAATCCCAACTCCTTGACGCAACAAATCACTCCACTTGGTGCAGAATCGGTCTGCAGGCGCGACAAGACATCTGCCATGTGGTTGTTGTCACCAGGCATGTACTGCACATCATAGTCGAACACGTTGAGTCTGTGCACCCAATGTTCGAATTTCTGCGATTTTCTCTGGTTCGCCTGTCGATGTAGCAGTGCTTGTAGCGCTTGGTGGTCAGTTCGAAGCGTGAAGTGTCTGCCAAGCAAGTATTTCTCCCAATACTTGCCGAAAAACATTGCCGCATAGGCCTCCTTCTCGGTGGTGTCCCACTTTTGCTTGGTTGCATCCAGAGTGTGGTGTCCAAATGCGACTGGGAATTCCTGGCCATAGTGCACCTGTGACAGCATCCCACCAATGCCATAACCAGATGCATCGGTAGTGACAAAGGTCTGCTTTAAGGGATCAAACATCTTAAGGTGCAGTCCCTTCAGTCCGCCAAGCAGCTTTTTCACTTGTTCGAACGCCTCCTGAGTCTCCCGACCCCACACGAACTTCGTGTTAGCCCATGTGAGTGCTCGAATTGGTTCCAGCTTGTCGCACAGTGAGGGCACGAACTTGCTCAAGTAGTTGACGGCTCCCAAGAAACTTTGCACGTCCTTGATGTTTTTAGGTGGTGTCATCTGCCACAGACTCTCCAGCTTCTCTGGATCTGGCTTGACACATCCTTTGCAGATCACATGGCCCAGGAACTTCACTGATGGTTGAGCAATGATGCATTTCTGCAGGTTGAGGCATAGATTCTTCTCATTCAAGCGTTGTAGCACCTGCTTCAAGCTGTCATCATGTTCCCTTCGATTCGCTCCATACACCAAAATGTCATCGATGTAAAAATGAAATGAAATGAAATGTTTAATACACGTCCAACAGAATAACAAGCAACTCAGATCAAAGGGAGGGCGTGGCCGTTTGTCCGACGAGTGCCCTTCCCCGTGTAGGGCTGACACCCTGGCACACCTTCCAGCGTTTCGTGTACCAGTTTCTGGAATACTGTTGCACTGTCCTTCAAACCCATGGGCAGCTTCTTGTAAGCATAGTAGCCCCATGGTGTAATAGTTGTTGTCTGCAGCTGGCTGTCTTCATCCAATTCTGCATTGAAGTATCCTTTCAGCAGGTCGATTTTGCTGAAGACTGCCGCCTGACTGAGTCTGTTGTACAGCAAATCGTGGATGTTTGGCAGCGGGTACAGCACTGGATCGATGTCCTTGTTGAGTGGACTCAGATCGCTGGTTATCCTGACTGATCCGGGGTCATCTGGTTTCTCCACAACCACCATGCCATGTACTCGATCGGCATGCTCAACTTTCTCCCAGATACCTTGGCGTTCCATCAGCTGGACGGCTTCTTTGGCTCTCTCCTCAAAGCGTACTGGGATCGATCTTACAGGCTGTCTGGGTGGCGTTTTTGCGCCTGGTTTGAGCCGAATTCGATGTTTGAAGTCTGGGTAGGTGCCGACCTCCTTTTTCGTCAGGTTGGACAACTCTGCCAGTAGTGGTTTCAGTCCTGCCTTCCTCCAAGTCTCCAGCGCATCTGGCTGCGAAATTTGAGGTGTTTTTGGCTGCTGCTCCTTCAGCACTCGACTGGCTCCTCCCGGTCCAGGTTTCTGCACAGTTGCGCATCTGGGGTCCTCCTGGATAGTGGTGCTGTTCGAATCCACATCGATATGCACTCCTCCCAGTGCATGCAGCGCATCCATGCCCAGTGTATTGTTGCATGTGTTGCCAAACACATACACTGGCACTGTCACTGACCATCCTGCTAACGATAACTGCGCCCAGAATTGTCCTCGGGTACCGATTGTAGAGTTGTCGAAATTCGCGAGTCATTTTGCAGGCTTGACAGCAGTCTGTCCAAAGCACTTGCGCCATTCGGATTCTGTGATTCCAGTAACATCTGAGCCAGTGTCCACCAACATCCTCAGCACGCGACTCTGCTGGTCCTTCTTGTCTGGTGTGATCAGCACCTGACAGTGTACTGAGTGTTGTAGACTTCGAATTGAGGCTCCCCCTCCTTTGGCGATGTCCCTCACTCGAATGGCCCGATTCTTGTTGCTGGATCGTCCTGATCGGCACACAGTAGCGAAGTGGCCCACTTTTTTGCATTTGTGGCACTCCTGTCCCTTCGCTTGGCATGAATCGGCGTTAGCTCTGTGGCCATGTCTGCCACAAGCTGTGCAGGCATCTGCTGCAGTTGACTTTCTCCCTGGAGGTGGGTTGGAATCCTTTTTGGTTGCGCGGCAGGCTGGTGGAGGCGTCCCTGGCCTCCTCTCTGTCCCTTCCATCCTCTGCGCTGATTCCATCCCTAACTGGCCGCACCGATCTGCGCAGGTTGACTTCCAGTCAGTTTGGCAGCATCCTGGTGCACCGTCTCATCTGCTTGGGCGATTTCCGCGAATCGGTCCAGGTTGACATCCTTTTGGGTTAGCAACTTTTCCTGCATATCGCGGCAACTCAGTCCTTTGACCAACTGAATGGCCAACAGGTATTCGATGAGGTCTCCTTCCGTGATAACACCCTCAGTGACTGGAAAGCTGCACTGTTGTATCAGCAGGTGTAGCTCAATCAAGTAGTCAGCGATTGGTTCACCAGAGTGTTGAGTCCTCTGTAGAAAATCGAAGTGTGCTCTGACTGCATTGGTAGGGCGATGAAAAATCCTCCTGGCAGCAGCTAGGAAATCCAGGTAGGTAGTCTGATTGTTGGTGAATTCCCTCTGGCTGGAAAACTGCGCCAATGCTGCTGCTCCAATGTAGGATGTCAGAAACTTCTTTTTCTCCTGGTTGTTGAGTTTGCTGCCGGCCGGTCGGGTTTCATCGATTCTGGTGAGGAAATCAGTGAATAGTCTTTCCCATAACGGCCACATCAACACTGGTGACTCTCCTGGAAGAGCCCAGTATCGATCCGGTGGTGGCAGGTAGAGTTTGCTGGGTCCCAGCTGTGCCATCAGTAGAGTGACTGGGCACTAGGCGGGATGTCCTGTAGAATACAGAGCAGCGGCGTTGTTTCGTCGATGCGGTGCTGGATCGACGGTAGAGCAACGGCGTTGTTTTGTCGATGCGGTGCGGGATCGACGGTAGAGCAGCTGCGTTGGTTCGCTGATGCGTTGTTGTTTGTCACCGGTGCGGTGCTTGAGTCACCGATGTGGTGTTGTTTGTCGCCAGTGCAGTGCTTGAGTTGACGATGCGGTGTTGTCTGTCACCGGTGCGGTGTTTGAGTCGACAATGCGGTGTTGTTTGTCACTGCTGCGATGCACGAGTCGTTCTGTTTGAGTCGACTATGCAGTGTTGTTTATCACTGCTGCGATGCACGAGTCGTGTCGTTCCGTTTGAGTGGACAATGCGGTGTTGTTTATCACCACTGCGATGCACGAGTCTCATTCCGCGAGACGTATGGTTCCTTCCGCGAGATGCACGAGTATGTCCCCTCCGGTTACGAATGAGATGCATGACACTGCAGACGGTTACGAATGAGACGCATGACGCTGCAGACGTTGCATGCCCTCCATCCAGAGCAAACGACACACACGGCACTCCCCGTCCAGAGCAATTGACACGCATGCACACACGTCCGTCCGTCCTTACTGGAAACAGGTTGTAGTAAACCGACTCACTCGCTAGCAGTTGTGTCGGCTTTCTTGTTGGCGGTGGCAGTCTTGCTGTGGTTCGAATTGCACGCCGATCGCCACTATTGTGTTTCTTTTTTGTCACTGTTGTCCCGGCGAGCCACTCTTGCTTCTGCCGGTTGTCCCTATCACTCCGCTGTCATGGTGTAGCAGACGACGCTTGACAACAAGGACGTTTATGCCGGGGCACAAGCGGATCCTTCAACAGTGCCAGTACACAACAAAGTCTGGCCACAACACACGCACTAAGAGAGAGCAGACTAGAGTCAGCCGCAAGGCAGGTGCGCAGGGAGAGAAAGTGATTGTGTTCCACACAGCCTTGCCTCTGGCTCTATTACTACACAAAGCTGCAGACTAGGGCGCGGCCAACTGGCATGGCAGGCCGAGCCCGATCGATAATCTAGCCTAGACAACCAACACACAAGACGGCATGTACGTACCACAGCAGCATGTACGTACAAGCGATAACATATCAAGTTTCATGGCATGCATCAACACATCTGGCCACATTGAGTTTCAGTATTCAGACCCAAAATTGAAACTTTGAGCTAGAGAGCTCTGAGTTGGCACACTAATACATGCTTATGAGTTATCTTTCAGCTGCAAAGGATTAGTGGATCTGACGCTCCTGTCCTGAGAAATAGCCTTCCGAAAATCGAATCGTAACTATGGGACCAAAATTTCAAAGTCTAATTTCTCGATTCATACTCAGAATTCGGACCTAAAAATTGGGGTTTTTAGAGTACTTTTGGACTGCTTTAAGAAACTTTTGTCAAAATTTCGTTTTCAGAAAAAAAAATTTTTTCGCTCCCTTTGCGCCCCCCCTAGCTCGTCTGGAGCCCCCCAACCCCGTTTGGAGTGCGGCCCAACGGCCACGAGCTAAAGAGTGCCAGAATTTTTTGGAAGGAAAGCTCCTTTTTGAAAGATTTGCCTAAAGAGTGCCAGAATTCTTTGGAAGCGAAAGCTGCTTTTTGAAAGATTTGCCTAAAGAGTGCCAGAATTCTTTGGAAGCGAAAGCTGCTTTTTGAAAGATTTGCCTAAAGAGTGCCAGAATTCTTTGGAAGAGAAAGCTGCTTTTTGAAAGATTTGCCTAAAGAGTGCCAGATTCCTTTGGAAAGGAAAGCTACTTTTTGAAAGATTTGCCTAAACAGTGCCAGAATTCTTTGGAAGCGAAAGCTGTTTTTTGAAAGATTTGCCTAAAGAGTGCCAGAATTCTTTGGAAGGAAAGCTCCTTTTTGAAAGATTTGCCTAAAGAGTGCCAGAATTCTTTGGTTGGAAGGGAAAATTTCTGTTTTTGAAAGATTTGCCTAAAAAGTGCCAGGATTCTTTGGAAGCGAGAGCTGCTTTTTTGAAGGATTTGCCTAAAGAGTGCCAGAATTCTGTGGAAGCGAAAGCTGCTTTTTGAAAGATTTGCCTAAAGAGTGCCAGAATTCTTGGGAATCGAAAGCTGCTTTTTGAAAGATTTGCCTAAAAAGTGCCACAATTCTTTGGATTGGAAGGGAAAATTTCTGTTTTTGAAAGATTTGCCTAAAAAGTGCCAGAATTGTTCGGAAGCGAAAGCTGCATTTTGAAGGATTTGCCTAAAGAGTGCCAGAATTCTTTGGAAGCGAAAGCTGCTTTTTGAAAGATTTGCCTAAAGAGTGCCAGAATTCTTTGGAAGCGAAAGCTGCTTTTTGAAAGAGTTGCCTAAAGAGTGCCAGAATTCTTTGGAAGGAAAGCTCCTTTTTGAAAGATTTGCCTAAAGAGTGCCAGAATTCTTTGGAAGCGAAAGCTGCTTTTTGAAAGATTTGCCTAAAGAGTGCCAGAATTCTTTGGAAGCGAAAGCTGCTTTTTGAAAGATTTGCCTAAAGAGTGCCAGAATTCTTTGGAAGAGAAAGCTGCTTTTTGAATGATTTGCCTAAAGAGTGCCAGAATCCTTTGGAAGGAAAGCTCCTTTTTCAAAGATTTGCCTAAAGAGTGCCAGAATCCTTTGGAAGCGAAGGCTACTTTTTGAAAGATTTGCCTAAAGAGTGCCAGAATTCTTTGGAAGCAAAAGCTGCTTTTTGAAAGATTTGCCTACCGAGTGCCAGAATTCTTTGGAAGGAAAGCAGCTAAGTGTCGTAGAATTCTTTGGACGAAGGGAGACCTGATTTTGGACAGATTTGCCTAAAGAGTGGCAGAATTGTTCAGATTGGAAGGGAAACCTGCTTTTTTATGGATTTGCCTAAAGCGTGCCAGAATTCTTTGGAATGGAAGGGGAAATTACTGTTTTTGAAAGAACTGTCCGCGACGAAAAGTCGTGTAGCCAACGCAACGCAGAGGTGTGATCAAGCTCATACCCAAGGAAGGTAAAGACCAACAAGAATTGAAGAATTGGCGACCCATTACTCTATTGAATTCCGATTCCAAAAGTTTGTCGAAAGTTCTAGCTGAGAGAGTCAAAAGGGTTTTAGCCGATATAATTCATGAGGATCAATGTGGCTTCGTACCAAATAGATACATCGGCGAAGCGGTCAGAACCATTTTGGACGTTATTGAGCACTACGAAAACTTGGACAAAACAGGTATGATTCTGTCGCTGGATACGGAGAAAGCTTTTGATTCATTGGAGTGGTCATGTATGCCAAGAGCGTTGAAAGCCTTCGGGTTTGGACCAAACTTTAGAAAATGGGTAAACATTATGTACACAAATATTGAGAGCAGGGTCGTTAACAATGGTTTCACCACAAAGCCGATTAAATTAGAACGTGGTGTTCGTCAAGGGGACCCATTGAGTCCCTATTTATACATCATTGCAATCGAAACCTTTGCTAATGCCATAAGAAGTGACAATCGTATCTCAGGACTCCATATATCAGGCATCAACTACCGAATATCCCAATACGCTGATGATACATGCCTCCTTCTGCAGAATTTTCAGGACCTAAAGATTGTCCAAGAAAAGTTGGAATTGTTTGGCTATATCTCAGGTCTGAGAATCAATAAGCAGAAGACTGCTCTGATTGGCCTTGGCAAGTGGAAATTCAAAACCGCAGACGCATTCGGCTTCAAAATGCTACCTCAAACACTAAGGATTTTGGGCATTTATCATTCATACAACAAGGACGTAATGATGCAAACTAACTATGATGAACGGCTTTCTAAAATTCAGAATAGTCTGAAAGGCTGGTTAAGGAGAGGTTTAACTGTACATGGACGAGCATTAGTCCTAAAATCTCTTGGTTTTTCACAGATTATTTACCCCATCACTAATCTCCCTTTCTCGACAGAGATTCAAAGGAAAGTTGATTATGTCTCATATGGTATTCTATGGAACTTCAAACCGGAACATATTAAACGGAAAGTATTAGCACAACCCGTTAAAGTTGGTGGTCTGAAGATCCCAATGGCAGATTATGAAAACTACAGTATCAAGATCAAATGGATCTGCAGATTTCTTAAGAACCCAAATGCAAAAATTATTGATAAACAGTTGGAACATTATGGCGGACTGATATATTTGCTGCAATGCGACTATGATATTGATTACATAACTGGAATTTCTCAGTTTTATAGAGAAATTTTAGATGCTTGGATGGTAGCTAAAACTGTAATCGCAAACCCTCAAAATCGCAGTGTGCTGTCGAGGAAAGTTAATAATAATGAATTTCTCTTGATTGGAAGGAAAACTTTTTACTTTAGTGAGTTACGCAGAAAACGTGCAGATGAAATTACTTGTTTTCTTAATAACCAAGGAGAATTTCTTACGTATACCGAATTTACAATCAGGTACGAACTGGATTCCAAACGATACACTTGGCTAAACCACATTCAAATAGTCACAGCTATGAAAGCTTATTGGCGCATTGATACTGCCATTCAAAAAAAGACAGGTAGAATCCAGCGGCAGCATTACTCTTTACTTGATATGAGCACAGAGGTCCGTAACGGACGGCATTTCAAAGCTCTTCTCTGTAGTCCTCCACATAATGTTAAACCCACGGGTCAGGAAAAATGGGAGCAGGTTTTTGTAAATCTAAGTGATGCTGATTGGGAACAAATCTGGATTTCCCCAAAGAAACTGACAGCGGAAACCAAGCTTCAAGCCTTTCAATTTAAAGTACTACACCAGATACTAGTTACAGGTAAACTTCTGCATCGATACAAAATCGAACCAAAACGCGTCATGCTTTTATTGCAAGTCATATATGGATGATATTACCCATGCACTTTTAGAATGTCCTCTTATTTCTCGTTTGTGGGCCCAAATCGCACAAACATTTCAGCACATAGAACATAAAGAAGTAGACATCTCGCCATTGGCCATTCTACTAGGTTACTCAAAGAAGCCAAATACAGAAAAATGGATGAGATTTGCGTTAATTGCCAAACACATTATGTATGCTTGTCGCAGTACAAAAAGTGTACTTTCAGTAGAGTCATTTATGACAAGGCTTACTGCAAAACTTTCCGTTGCCAAGTGTGTTCATGACCAGAAGCAAGAGCACAACAAGTACAGACATGAACCATATGAATTTGTAAAATGGATTGCTATCTGAATTGATACACCCCTCCCCCTACTGTGATTCCAATATGTCTGCCTGTTTATTGATGTGCATATCTGTGTGTCCCAACTTACTTCTGTATTAACCTTTCAATAATGATAATAAAAATGTTCCCAAAAAAAATAAAATGAAGTACATAACAGTCAGCTCACTCAAATACGCAGCACAGTTACTAAATTCAGTGAAGACATTTGGCTGTAGAAAGGAATAGAACGAACAAGAGCTCTAAAGCTGAGAGTATTGAGACAACATTTGGTCGTTAGAAAGAGAATTCCAGAGACGCACAGACTGCTGCAAGCATGACATTCTAGGTCGTTCTCGTCTCTTAATTCAATGCACGTATTTTCAGCCAATGCTGACAATTTTCTCTCTATACGTATACATTACATACATGTAACAGGCGGGTCCGAGGGGTCTGCCCCCCACCCGACTTAGGCTAGACCCCCTCCCGGATGGGGGACCCCCCTCGAGACGATTTTCCCGCCCCCCCCCCTCCCTCCGATTTTTCTGGCAAGTAATTTTTTTGCAAATTTTTGCGATTTTTTACAGTTCCAGCCACAAAAATTGTCAAAATCGCCTGCAAAACAGCACTTTTTAGCTGTATTTCAGCCCAAATTAGCGATTTTTTCGATTTTTGAGCGTTTTTTTAGTGCCCAACCCCCTGCCAAAATTTTGGCTCAGACCCCCCCCCCCCGGCGGCGCCACACCCCCCAACCCCCCTCCCCCCTTCGGCGGATGACCTGTTACATGTATGATAATTAGAACTACTCTAATACATAAAACAACAAAAAAAACGGATAGTCAAAAAGGCTGTATGTACACGACAAACTAAATTCAGCCTTATGACCAACCGTTTTTACCTCTGTTCATTTTCCCTCCTTTCTATCTGTTACAAATACATTATTAATTATAAACATAAGCCATCGTCAGTTCAGTAACAGTATCATCATAGATTATCCGGTTATTCTACTGTAATTTTAATAGTGAAATTTTATTTTAATTTAATATTAATATAATAGTCCCCTGTTAATTTTAATTTAGATTTAATATTAATACTATTAAATAACAATTTTAACAGTATTTTAATTAATAGTAGCATTTTAATAGTACAGGGTGGGCCATTTATCTATTCCCGGTTTCATATAACCATAACTTTTTTCCAGTCAGATCGATTTAATTAAAATTTTACATACAAATGTCTTAACACTTCAAATTTTTACAGTTAAAATTTAAAATTAATCCTTCACGCTGGTGGCTAGTTATGCGTCTCCACGTGGCCGCCACTTTTTTCGATCACTTTTTCCAGCCTCAGTCGGTACTCCAGCATAGTCTTCTGCCGCATCTCGACCGTAATCTCTTCAAAGGCCATCCTGATGCGCTCTTTCAGTTCTGGAATGTCAGCCGGTCGCGTGGCATAGACTTTTGACTTGATAAAGCCCCATAAGAAAAAGTCGCAGGGCGTTAAGTCCGGGCTGCGTGGTGGCCAGGGCATGTTGGGGGATCCGCGGCCCATCCAGCGGTTTGGGAACCACTCGTTGAGCCATGCACGCACCGCCAGGCCCCAGTGGGGAGGCGCCCCATCCTGCATAAAAAGCAGCTCCTCTTCCAGAAAAGAAACAAATCGCCAGCCTCGTTCTGTACTACGAATTCACAGTGCAATAACGAACTTTTGAAAAGTTTACTGTTATTCAGACATTTCATGTCAGAACGCGCTAAAATTTTAACAGTAAAAACTTGAAGTATCAGGGTGTATCTATACAAAATTTCAGCAAAATCGGTCGGTAAAGCAAAAAGTTATGTCCTAATGAAACCGGGAATAGATAAATGGCCCACCCTGTATATTCTAAAATGCAGTCAAAAAGTTTTGGTCACCCTCCAGCGAACTGGCAAAACAACATCTTTTGCTTGAAGTTGTTAGTGTTAGTTGAAAATTTAATCAGAGATGCAACTTAGAAGCATTTTTCAGTGGAAATTTATAACCATTTTTTCAAATGACTTTGTCTGAACCTGGTTTTAAATTGCATTCGAACACAAGTAGCTATAGAAAAAACTAGTGATGCATAGTTAAAGAGAAATTTTTGAAACGAAAGACTGATACAAAGGTTATTGACTAGATTCAGGTCCTTTTGTCATTCATGCCCATTAGTGAGAAAAGTTTCACTATTTCAAAGTGAAAACACATTCGAGATTCAGAGGGCAGTCAGAAATCTTCAATTTTCATCATTTTCTGAGGTAAAATTATGTAACTCCTTGATTATCAAACATGGTTTAACTATTAAAATGCTATTAAATTACTATTAAAAATAAATTTTAATATTTAGCCCTGTGTGTATTTTTAATTTAATTTAATATAATAGTAGGGCCTCTATTTTAATATTAATATAGATTTAATACTATTAAAATGGGACTATTAATAATAGTTTCATTTTAATATTAATATATTTAAATAACAGTAGGTTATTCTACACACAGACACCTTTGTGACTGGTTGTCAGAAAATTCAGTTACCTTTCGGTTTAGAGAGCAGAAAAAGACAGTTGGTTCAGTTATAATGCAAGTGGTAAATATTGAAAGTGCCGTCAATCACAGTCGAATTGATCAGTGCTTTCGGCTGAGAGTGCAACAGACACAGGGCACTTTGCTCACTGTGACTCACTGCATAGCAGGAGGACACCAGACTGCAGGACTGGAAGCAACTGACTGCTCCTTCACTCTTGCTCACTGACTTTATCACCGATTCATCTGAGCCTCTCTCACCCTCTGCTACACGCACAGATCTATACGCCCAGGTTTGTGCATCTGCAACAGTTCTCATCTACTGATTGACAGCAATGCTGACCACATACCATACTGACAAATGACCGGCTTGCTGAGTCTGTTTGAGTAGGTCCTGAGACACTTGGTGTTGGTGCTCAAACAGACCTTCTGCTCATCTCCGTTATTGTTTGGTTCTCCACCACACCACGACGTTCGTCTTGTAGACAGAGGCCATTTCTCACCTAGTCTTCCAAGCCACCACCAACTGTTTTGGTCAGGAACCAGCGACACACGCAAGCAGGTGGGTCGTACGTCATGTTCATCCTAGACAAAGAAACTATGATATTGAACCAATCAAGGTGCTAATACCAGTTGTAGATCGTCTATTGTTATGGAATGGATTTGCCGGGCCCTATAGAAAGTCATCACGCCATCTATTTGGCCCTCCGGGTAGTTGTAGTGGTTGTACAGGATAGTTTGGTTGTCCACAGTTATCTGTAAACAAGCTCTCAATCAGTTTCTGTCCTAGTTCCGGGCTCAGGCTTAGGAGGACAAGCCGGTTGCCACTGTGGATCAGGTATACCTGTACCTGTACCTGATTATCAGCTAGATTTGCAATACCCACCTGATACCTTACCTATCTGATACCTGATCGGGTACTTTTGAACTGTACCTACCTGATTTTGGGTATTTTTGGATTGAAACAGGAACAGGTATCAGATACAAACAGAAGGTATCACACGGTAGTTTAAGACCGATTTGTTCATTAAAAATGCGTGTGTGGGAAGGCTATTTTTTCAAAAATTTCTCCCTATGGTTGGGCCGTTGCCCAACCAGGCCTCTTCAGACTATAAAAACTCCTAGTGTCTTCTTATATTACATGTATTGTATACTGAAAATGCATTCAAAAGCGTTTTTACCGGCAGCCTTGGCTATAAGATTAGCTTTTCGTTAAGCGTGTAGGATGCAATTGCATCTTAAAGCGTGTGCCCTCGGCGCCGTTCGGCTCGCTCGTTGTAAAGCTGCTAGCCTTTAGACACTCCAGCAGGAAGGAGAGTTTGCTCAAACAGTTCGTTCTCAGTCATTTCTCTATGAATTCGGCTCTGATTTTCAGGATTTATTAACCAGATAACTAAATAGGTAATACTAGGTATACCTAGTTACCTAGATAAAAAGTGCACCACACTGCCTAAATAGTGCCAGAATTCTTTGGAAGCGAAAGCTGCTTTTTGAAAGATTTGCCTAAATAGTGCCAGAATTCTTTGGAAGCGAAAGCTGCTTTTTGAAAGATTTGCCTAAAGAGTGCCAGAATTCTTTGGAAGCGAAAGCTGCTTTTTGAAAGATTTGCCTAAATAGTGCCAGAATTCTTTGGAAGCGAAAGCTGCTTTTTGAAAGATTTGCCTAAAGAGTGCCAGAATCCTTTGGAAGCGAAGGCTGCTTTTTGAAAGATTTGTCTAAAGAGTGCCAGAATTCTTTGGAAGCGAAAGCTGCTTTTGGAAGATTTGTCTAAAGAGTGCCAGAATTCTTTGGAAGCGAAAGCTGCTTTTTGAAAGATTTGCCTAAAGAGTGCCAGAATTCGTTGGAAGCGAAAGCTGCTTTTTGAAAGATTTGCCTAAAGAGTGCCAGAATACTTTGGAAGGAAAGCTGCTTTTTGAAGGATTTGCCTAAAGAGTGCCAGAATTCGTTGGAAGCGAAAGCTGCTTTTTGAAAGATTTGCCTAAAGAGTGCCAGAATTCTTTGGAAGGAAAGCTGCTTTTTGAAAGATTTGCCTAAATAGTGCCAGAATTTTTTGGAAGGAAAGCTCCTTTTTGAAAGATTTGCCTAAAGAGTGCCAGAATTCTTTGGAAGCGAAAGCTGCTTTTTGAAAGATTTGCCTAAAGAGTGCCAGAATTCTTTGGAAGCGAAAGCTGCTTTTTGAAAGATTTGCCTAAAGAGTGCCAGAATTCTTTGGAAGAGAAAGCTGCTTTTTGAAAGATTTGCCTAAAGAGTGCCAGATTCCTTTGGAAGCGAAAGCTACTTTTTGAAAGATTTGCCTAAACAGTGCCAGAATTCTTTGGAAGCGAAAGCTGTTTTTTGAAAGATTTGCCTAAAGAGTGCCAGAATTCTTTGGAAGGAAAGCTCCTTTTTGAAAGATTTGCCTAAAGAGTGCCAGAATTCTTTGCTTGGAAGGGAAAATTTCTGTTTTTGAAAGATTTGCCTAAAAAGTGGCAGGATTCTTTGGAAGCGAGAGCTGCTTTTTTGAAGGATTTGCCTAAAGAGTGCCAGAATTCTGTGGATGCGAAAGCTGCTTTTTGAAAGATTTGCATAAAGAGTGCCAGAATTCTTTGGAAGCGAAAGCTGTTTTTTGAAAGATTTGCCTAAAGAGTGCCAGAATTCTTTGGAAGAGAAAGCTGCTTTTTGAAAGATTTGCCTAAAGAGTGCCAGATTCCTTTGGAAGCGAAAGCTACTTTTTGAAAGATTTGCCTAAAGAGTGCCAGAATTCTTTGGAAGGAAAGCTCCTTTTTCAAAGATTTCCCTAAAGAGTGCCAGAATTCTTTGGTTGGAAGGGAAAATTTCTGTTTTTGAAAGATTTGCCTAAAAAGTGCCAGGATTCTTTGGAAGCAAGAGCTGCTTTTTTGAAGGATTTGCCTAAAGAGTGCCAGAATTCTGTGGATGCGAAAGCTGCTTTTTGAAAGATTTGCATAAAGAGTGCCAGAATTCTTGGGAAGCGAAAGCTGCTTTTTGAAAAATTTGCCTAAAAAGTGCCACAATTCTTTGAATTGGAAGGGAAATTTTCTGTTTTTGAAAGATTTGCCTAAAAAGTGCCAGAATTCTTCGGAAGCGAAAGCTGCTTTTTGAAAGAGTTGCCTAAAGAGTGCCAGAATTCTTTGGAAGGAAAGCTCCTTTTTGAAAGATTTGCCTAAAGAGTGCCAGAATTCTTTGGAAGCGAAAGCTGCTTTTTGAAAGATTTGCCTAAAGAGTGCCAGAATTCTTTGGAAGCGAAAGCTGCTTTTTGAAAGATTTGCCTAAAGAGTGCCAGAATTCTTTGGAAGCGAAAGCTGCTTTTTGAAAGATTTGCCTAAAGAGTGCCAGAATTCTTTGGAAGCGAAAGCTGCTTTTTGAAAGATTTGCCTAAAGAGTGCCAGAATTCTTTGGAAGAGAAAGCTGCTTTTTGAAAGATTTGCCTAAAGAGTGCCAGAATCCTTTGGAAGGAAAGCTCCTTTTTCAAAGATTTGCCTAAAGAGTGCCAGAATCCTTTGGAAGGAAAGCTCCTTTTTCAAAGATTTGCCTAAAGAGTGCCAGAATCCTTTGGAAGCGAAGGCTACTTTTTGAAAGATTTGCCTAAAGAGTGCCAGAATTCTTTGGAAGCGAAAGCTGCTTTTTGAAAGATTTGCCTACCGAGTGCCAGAATTCTTTGGAAGGAAAGCAGCTAAGTGTCGTAGAATTCTTAGGACGAAGGGAGACCTGATTTTGGACAGATTTGCCTAAAGAGTGGCAGAATTGTTCAGATTGGAAGGGAAACCTGTTTTTTTATGGATTTGCCTAAAGCGTGCCAGAATTCTTTGGAATGGAAGGGGAAATTACTGTTTTTGAAAGAATTGCCTAAAGAGTATCGGTAATTTAAAAAAACTGCTTTTTTGAAGGATTTGTCTACAGTGTCAGAAAGAAGGGACTGTTTTTAAAAGATTTTGCTAAAGAGTGTCAGGATTTCTTGAAAAAGAAAACTGCTTGTTATTTGAATGATTTGCCTAAGAGTGTCAGGAGGATTTCTTAAAAGTAAAACTGCTTTTTTGACAGATTTGCGTTCGAGTGTCACAAATTGCTTGATATTGACAATTGCTTTAAACAAGATACACAAAGCGTTTTCTGTCAAAACGAATTTGTACAGCACAGTGCAATTTATTCTACTGGAAAGACTACACCATGCAACGCACAAAAACAGAAGCAAGAGAGTCCTCTGAGAGAATTATCTGAAGAGCTTACTATCAGCAAGACTTGTTTGAAAGAGAAAACTTCATCTGAAAGAATTACACAACCAGTTTCTTCAAATGAAAGTTTACTGACGTTTTCCTCTGCTGCCGGTCTAATTTTGTAAAAAATTTCCAAAAAATATCTGTCCCTGCCTCTAAAACTGAGAGGATCTTAAAAATGTACAAACTATGTATCTAAAGTTTTACACACTCATTTTGAAGAACCGTCATGTTAAAGACAAATTTTCAAATTTTTTCGCCCTGATTGGGCCATGGCCCATGGTTTTTTGCATTTTGTCTAGGTTTATAACGAAAAAATCTAAAAGAGACTCTAACTAACTTAATTTTTGCTGCCTTTCAGGACTAAATTGGCATTTTGAACGGTTTTTTCACTAAAATCCCGTTTCATTAAAATCACCAAATAAACTTTTTTGGCAAAATACTGTAGCTGATACCTGTATTGTGAATACCGAATACTTGATTGGGCATTTTTGAAATTCCTGTACCTAATACCTGACATTAGGTGCTTTCTCAATAACTGTCCACAGTAGTTGTGGCCTAACGAGAACAGGGATTACTTTGAACTTGTGGTCGTAGGTCAGTTCGATCTGGATACTAAAGTTCTGGCCAGGTTTCAAGCTGTCAGGCACGGGCCGATATGGTAAGATGTCTTGACCAGTCCAATCGATAGCTTGAGTGACTGGGTCCCAGTCGTTTCGCTGAACACGCCAGACGTTTTGTTGATGGTTTACGTAAATATACACAGGAGCTCTTTTCTGTGTAGTCTGGTCATCCTCCAGCTCCACCAACTTAAAGGAGCTTCTGAAAGTTCAAATGATCACAAAAATTGAATTTAGGTCTGATTGCTACAAACCCCAGGCACAGCACAGCACATTACTTACATCTTATGGTTGAGTAAAGAGTAATCAGGGTTAGCGGTGTACGGTATGTGTCCATTGATAGTGACCACTTGACCGACTTTCAACTTCTGCTTCAATGAAAGCTGAGCGTGAACGTGTCCACTACTACTGGGGCTGAGTGCATCCGCAATTTTGGACAGCTTGTCGGAGCCCACTTCAGCTAGCAGTCTACCGTTAGCCAGCGCCTTGCACAGTTTGTCGGTGAACAACTCTCTAGTATAGCAGCGCTGTTCTGATGCCTCAAAGTAACTGTTAACGAACGAACACTTTTGCTCAAAGGCTGAAACCATAGACACAGATATGGGTAATGGGCGGGGCTGAGGGTGTGAGCCCCTCAGGCTCTCACCTAACCCCCTCAGATAGCTGCTAGTCCTCTCAGGAATTTTTGCAGCGCAGCACCTAGAGTTTCTGAGAAAGAAGTGCTTACTTTCGGCCGCAGAATCCATAAGTAGCTTGAAGAAAATAAGAGTGCAGAGGAGCATAGCTGGTTTCTCTTTGTAGCGGAGATATACTTTGCTCTATAAGAGTTAGGTTGAATTTGCACATCTTCTAATGTATTACGTACACAAACTGTAAGAATAACGTAAGGTGAAGTTGAATAGCTGTCTGAGCCTCACTTGCTAATTGTTTTCGAACAACGTCTCCGAATAAAGAACATCTATTTTCAACTCTGCGCCATTTCGGTTATTGAGGGTTCTAGTCTAGCTGCAAAGACTCATCAAGAGCAAACTGCCATTAGAGAGCGTGTACGTACACACACATACGTATGTATATACAGACAGTAGTTATAGAAACCTGTAAACCAATCGAACTTTCGCCAACCACTTCGAACAACTTATCGAACCAACCACTAATATACAGGGTCCGCCACAAAAAACCCAGCAGATTATTTGCTGCAGCAAAAGTAAACCTCACCCGAATTGAATGAATCTTTCTTGAATGAAAGGCAAATTTATTATGAAGTGCAATGGAATCGCTCTTGTTCATTGCCAAAGTCTGTTTGGACTTTGAGCGTGTTTGGACTAGGAGTGTACATAAGTATCTCAGGAACTAAGTAGTGTATATTGATAAACTTTTCACCATTTTTTTCAAGAATGTATCTATCTTTCATTTAAAAAGGATTCATTCGAATCGGTTGAGATTTGCGGTTGCTACAGCAAAAAGTCTACTTCGGTTGTTTTAATTACTGTTTGTAGGTATGGGCGACCTTTTTTAATAATTTGCGCTACGACAACGAAAATACGAGAAAGGGGATAGCATGACCGGATATGACAATTCAGGCAAAAAACCGCATTCGATTTCATGTAAGATTAGAAAAATGCGATTTAATAACAGCCGCCTGCGAAGGACTTTTCTATGGCGCACTTGGTACCATTTTTAGTTCTGGGCAATAGATTTGAATAACTCGCGCTACAAGAAAATGTTTAAAACGGCGAGAGCATGACCGGATGTGATAAATTACGCAAAACACCGCACTTGATTTCTTGAAGAATTAGAGAAATTCGGGTTTAAAACAGTTTGTCGTGAGAGCCGCGCAGTTTAGAATTTAACATTTCGTCGCACGTTTGAACGGGGACTGATTTTCTGTGGCGCGATTTACGAAGATGCAACCCACTTGATTGTTTAAAATCTACTAGAAGGCTGTGAATATGCGTAACACAGCTAAATTAATGCGAAAAAGTATGATTGCAAGCGTTGCATAAACTAAAATACTGAAATGGCAAAAATTAAGGGTTACAGAAACTTCAACACCGTTTGTGGGATTAACGACAAACAGCAGAGAGCCAATTCTTGTATCATTTGAAAGCCTGAAGTCTACTGTACTCAGAACCGATTGAAATCCTTTCGCCGATTTCGTCGTTTTTTCGCAACAATCAGGAACACGAAAAAAATCCCCGAAAAAGCCGATTTTCAGTAGTTAAAGAAAGAATCCAATTTGTGGGGACTGCGTCAAACTGCGCTAAGAAAAAGAGTGGTGCTATATAGGTAACAAGTTACGCTGATTTCAAATCCAATTGAAATCAATTTGAATAAACTCTCCTTTCAACAGAAAATGGACGTTGAAAAAGGATGAATTCAATTTTCGAGAGAAAAATGCCCTTTAACGGCTGTACAAGTTTGGTTCCCTCTACAAGTTTGGTTATGAAGCAAAAAGCGCTCCGACGCACCGATAAGGAATTTTTCGCAAAAAACCGCCAGTCCAGTCTTTTTTGACATGGACTTAGTTTTGCCGCTCCTAACTCTACGGCAATACTGCGTCTAGCAGTCGCTGTAGCCAGAATTTGCGAGCCTACCTTCCAAAAGTGCTGCTTATGGCAACCGCTGAGTAGCAACCAGCAGGTGGTCTGACGATAACAAATCGAACTATGCACAATGTACACTACCGCCCACCTACTGTACAGACAGAGTCACATACGCCATACGTATGCATACTACGTGTGTCATACGCGCCCTATGTTGAGGGATAGACAACACACACGCGTATTTGTTTATACATATAAGTGCCAAAAGTCAGATAAATTTTTCCGTATGCCACACGTCTGACATACGGCACACACGGGTGTGTGTCAGACGCGTGTGTGACGGTGTGAGACCACTGCTACAGTTGTTTGTCTCCCTACCAGAACTGCGCCTGTCCGTGGGCCGGCGGTGGAGGAGTTTAGAGCAAAGCTGTGGAGTGTAGGCAGGCCCTCGCTTAGCCACAAAATCCGGCGCCGGACGCTCCGTCAAATTACCGTAAAACTTGTACTAACTACAGCGCACCACATCTGACACCGCTAGCATAGCAACCTTATATAGACAGTCCGAAAATATCGACACAAAAGCTCTAATAGTAGCGTCGTTCTAATGAAACTGTGCGCTGCGCACTGTTGTGGTCTCTAAAACATACTCGAAAAAATAGCGCACCTCTATTTAGAAGTTTATTAACGATAATTGCGACTCCGATTTTCGGCCACCTGAGAGCTGGGACGTCAATCTATCGGGTATTCAGTAAGTAGGCGCATCTCAAACAAGTAATTGGCCGATTGGCAAAGCAGTAAACAATTAGCACACACGCGTATGTCTGGCTCCCACACGTCTGCACACGTATGCTTCCAAAACTTATAAGCGCCTGGGTCACACACGTATGACACACGTATGCATACGTGTGGCGTATGTGACTCTGTAGGTGGGCGGTAGTGCATAGGGAGGAGGGGCACTTAAATTAATTTTCGTTACGCGTACAGGCCGGTACGCCACTCGCGGCGAGCAAATCGATTGGCCCGAGCAAATTCTAATTTATACTTGTTCGCGGGTAGAGATGGGACCGGTATAAAAATACCGTATACCGTGTAGCATTTTTGATAGCGTATAATACCGTCTATTTCCGTATACCGTATAGTGTGCTGCAAACGTTTTAAGAGTCAGTCTCTGAACCGATCGAGTCTTGGTCCTTTGCCATATTCAGACCTCAAAAATGAAACTTTGGCGTGGAGGGTTCAAAGTTGGACGACTAATACGTATGGATAGGTTATATAACCACCGCAAAGAATATCCCGATTCGACGCTCGACGCTCGAGATACGGCCTTCTGAAAATCGGTCCGCTTAACTATGGGACCAAAATTTCAAAATCGAATTTCTAGCGCACTAATCAGTGTTGGGACTTAAAAATTGGGGGTTTAGGGTAACTTTTAGAGTGCTTTCAGAATCAATGGTCGAATTCCATTTTCAACGAAACAAAATTTTTTCGACCCCCTTTGGAGCCCCCTAGCTCGTCTGGAACCCCCCCTACACCGTTTTTTTTATTTCAGAATATTGTGGCGCTATCAATTCCCTACAGTTTGGTATAAGCCGCATTGGCTGACCCGTGGAAGAAAGTGGTGAAATATGGCTTCAAAGTTGAAAAATCCTCAAATTTTTAGCTTTGGTGCTGCACCAAAATTTCCTGCGGGAGTTTCTAGCGCACTAATCAGTGTTGGGACTTAAAAATTGGGGGTTTAGGGTAACTTTTAGAGTACTTTCAGAATCAACGGTCGAATTCCATTTTCAATGAAAAAAATTTTTCGACCCCCTTTGGAGCCCCCTAGCTCGTCTGGAACCCCCTACACCGTTTTTTTTATATCAGAATATTGCAGCGCTATCAATTCCCTACAGTTTGGTATAAGCCACATTGGCTGACCCATAGAAGAAAGTGGTGAAATATGGCTTCAAACTTGAAAAATCCACAAATTTTTTATTTCTACAACGGGCATCTTTATATCTTAGCATCTGAAATAACGCTCAGTGGGGTTTCAGGCAAGTGTGAGCTAGGGGCCCCAAATGCTGGAAAAAAATTTTTTCATTGAAAATGGAATTCGACCATTGATTCTGAAAGTACTCTAAAAGTTACCCTAAACCCCCAATTTTTAAGTCCTAACACTGATTAGTGCGCTAGAAACTCCACCAGGAAATTTTGGTGCAGTACCAAAACTTGAAATTTGTGGATTTTTCAAGTTTGAAGCCATATTTCACCACTTTCTTCCACGGGTCAACCAATGTGGCTTATACCAAACTGTAGGGAATTGATAGCGCTACAATATTCTGAAATAACAAAAACGGTGTAGGGGGGTTCCAGACGAGCTAGGGGGCTCCAAAGGGGGTCGAAAAAAATTTTTTTTCATTGAAAATGGAATTCGACCGTTGATTCTGAAAGTACTCTTAAAGTTGCCCTAAACCCCCAATTTTTAAGTCCCAACACTGATTAGTGCGCTAGAAACTCCAGCAGGAAATTTTGCTGCAGTACCAAAACTAAAAATTTGAGGATTTTTCAAATTTGAAGCCATATTTCACCACTTTCTTCCACGGGTCAGCCAATGTGGCTTATACCAAACTGTAGGGAATTGATAGCGCTACAATATTCTGAAATAAAAAAAACGGTGTAGGGGGGGTTCCAGACGAGCTAGGGGGCTCCAAAGGGGGTCGAAAAAAATTTTTTTCGTTGAAAATGGAATTCGACCATTGATTCTGAAAGCACTCTAAAAGTTACCCTAAACCCCCAATTTTTAAGTCCCAACACTGATTAGTGCGTTAGAAATTCGATTTTGAAATTTTGGTCCCATAGTTAAGCGGACCGATTTTCAGAAGGCCATATCTCGAGCGTGGAGCGTCAAATCGGGATATCCGTTGCGGTGGTTATATAACCTATCCATACGTATTAGTCCTCCAACTTTGAGCCCTCCACGCCAAAGTTTCAATTTTGGGTCTGAATACTGAAACTCGATTGGCCCAGAGACTGACTCTTTTTAAGAGTCAGTGTCTGAGCCAGGCGACCCTCCCTATGCACAAAAATAGGTCGACCTCTCCGATTTTGCTCAAAATTTGCACAAATGATGTACCTTGGGGGAAACTAACCTGCACCAACTATGAGCCCCCAACTCGGCCTAATGTGCAAATTACATGGGGTCAAAGGTCAAATTTTGGGTAACTTTTTTGACCGAACATAAAAACCTCAATTTTCAACGTACAGCGTCCGGATTTTTTTTAACCAATAGAGCATGTCGCAAGCTATCAAATGAGTTATACCACGCATTTCTGCCTTCACGTACACAATACTTGTAACAGTTTTTCTGTTATTTTCACTTTTCCGAAAGTCACATTTTTGGCTGTAGAACCAAAGTTCCCGGGACCCCAGGCAGTTTTTTTTATTCATAAGATAGGCCGTGAAGAGAGCTTCATTTTGATATATAACATTTGCTGTTTCCGCGGGTCGAAAGTTGTCAAATTTGCCTTTGAATGTTGACTCCCAATCTGACTTTCTTAACGTGTTTGCAACATGGATGCTCCCGATGTGTGTCAGACTGCTTCTTATAATGCTGAGTGTTTTATTACTTGATAGCGCTTGCTGCAAGCTATCATTTGACTTATACCACGCATTTCTGTCTTCACGTACACAATACTTGTAACAGTTTTCCTGTTATTTTCACTTTCCCTATGTACCATTATGTACTAAAACTGTCTATTTTGTGCTCAGAATAACTTTTAAATGCGTTTTTGAAGGCTAAATTTTCAAAATTTTCTTGTCCTGGTCGGGCAGAAGCCCAACCAGGCCACTTTAAACTACTAAAACTTGTAATTTCTATTAATCTTAAGCCTGGAATGTGTTTTAAACGCGTTTTTAAGGCAAATTTTGCTAAATTTTCTTGCCCAGGCACTTTCAAAATTTTACACCCCCTTTCCGAAATCCTGGATACGCCACTGGGTAGCACATGCTAACCCATTGTCCTCTCATCTCTGTGCCTACAGTAGTGTAATTTCTAGAGTGGGAAGGGCCCGTGGACAAAGCAAGCACATGAATAAAGAGACAGGTACAGTCTGATAGGGTGCTGGTATACTAGTGCATTTCTCATCACTTTTCAAACCCGTCTTCCTTATCATAGGTCTACCTGTCAGTTGATGAGGGATTGGATGCCGTATTCATCAAATGGTTTGGTTTTTGGTTTCAGAAACCCAAATTTGGGTTCTTGGAGCTCCTATTTTAGGTTTCTAAAGCCCTAATTGGGGTTCCGAAACCCTGTTTAGGGTCTCTGGAACCCTAATCAGGGCTTCTGAAACCCTGTTTGCAGGTTTAGAAGCCCAAAATAGGGTTTCAACCCCCCCCAGAATCCGGCTGGGGGGGAATTTTCTCTGAAAATCGGGCCTGGGGAGTCTCCCCCCATTCCCCCCAACTACATGTATTCCCTTTGAATTGAATTGAGTAACAAAAATTTCTTCAAAACTAGTTGCGGAGTGCCTCGAAGCACTGGAGTTTTTAGCCACTGAAAAAGTGGTTAAATTGATATGGGTGCCTGCCAGGTCACTCGGCTATTGAGGGTAATGAGCAAGCAGACCTACTGGCTCGGGATGGTGCTCAGACCTCATTCGTGGGACCGGAACCTGCTCTTGGCATCTCTGCTTAGGTGTGTAAGAGGGCCCTCACTAATTGGACCCGCCGCCAGCATTATACATACTGGCGGTCTTTAGATAGTTGCTGGCAGGCCAAGATGCTTATTGATGGCCCAAGTCAAAGGACCAGACATAAGCTCTTGCAACTTCCTTGCAAAGTTTTAAGAATAGTGGTAGGTGTGCTTAATGGCCATTCTGAATTTTATAAGCACCTAAGGACTATTTGAGTGGTGGCGGACTCTCTCTGTGCGCCTTGTGCAGAAGAAGAAGAAACCGCCTTTCACTTTCTAGGACAATCCTTTTGCCTTAGTTGCAATTCGAAGGCGTAACCTTGGGGGTGACATTATGTTACTTGAGGATATTAGAAGTTGTGAGCTCAGAGATCTCCTGAGATTCATCAAAGAATCTAGGAGATTCCCTGTCCTCTAGCTCACCATTAAGTTCCACGATTTCTATGGGGTTTGCGTGATGGGCCCATGGGTGGCCTAACGCTAGGGGTATTCCTATCCCGCCCCCTACAATCAATCAATCAAACTTTAAAAACTTTTATATTATTTTTATATGCAAAATTGTGAAAAATTGCTCTAGTTATTGCATGTGTGAAGGAAGAACGGCGAGCTGTGACCCAAATGATAGCTTGCAGCAAGCGCTATCAAGTAATAAAACACTCAGCAATATAAGAAGCAGTCTGACACACATCGGGAGCATCCATGTTGCAAACACGTTAAGAAGGTCAGTTTGGGGGTGAATATTCAAAGGCAAATTTGACAACTTAGGTCCCGCTGAAACAGCAAATGTTATGTATCAAAATGAAGCTCTCTTCACGGCCTATCTTCTGAATGAAAAAAACTGCCCGGGGTCCCGGGAACTTTGGCTCTACCGCCAAAAATGTGACTTTCGGGAAAGTGAAAATAAAAGAAAAACTGTTACAAGTAGTGTGCATGTGAAGACAGAAATGCGTGGTATAAGTCAAATGATAGCTTACAGCAAGCGCTATCAAGTAATAAAACACTCAGCATTATAAGAAGCAGTCTGACACACATCGGGAGCATCCATGTTGCAAACACATTAAGAAAGTCAGATTGGGAGTCAACATTCAAAGGCAAATTTGACAACTTTCGACCCGCGGAAACAGCAAATGTTATATATCAAAATGAAGCTCTCTTCACCGCCTATCTTATGAATAAAAAAAACTGCCTGGGGTCCCGGGAACTTTGGTTCTAGAGCCAAAAATGTGACTTTCGGAAAAGTGAAAATAACAGAAAAACTGTTACAAGTATTGTGTACGTGAAGGCAGAAATGCGTGGTATAACTCATTTGATAGCTTGCGACATGCTCTATTGGTTAAAAAAAATCCGGACGCTGTACGTTGAAAATTGAGGTTTTTATGTTCGGTCCAAAAAGTTACCCAAAATTTGACCTTTGACCCCATGTAATTTGCACATTAGGCCGAGTTGGGGGCTCGATCCGATCCGATCCGATCTGGCGGGGGGGTCGTACAATGTACGGCCCTACGATCAGACCTGCACGGTCCATTTCGTTACCCCTTATATCGTCATCTCGGACGTTTGCCCTTCTTTCACTGCCAAGCCACTCAAGCCATGCTGTTGGGCGCCAGGTACTAAGAGAGTGCCTGGCGTGGTGACGTCATGGTGCTGACAGCTCCCTGCGGCCGCCCGGCGGACAGACACTAAACCGGTATTGGCCTTATTGCTGGTTGCTCAGACGGCTCCTGACGTCGTTGATCTTCCCTCCAACGCGGCATGCTTTTAGGAGCGGCTTTCGGTGCAACGGCAGATCCAGTTGGTTCCCATTTTACCTACTCACTGTAACCAGTTTTCGGTGGCCTGGGTGGAGCGTTGTGCCGACGACCAACTCTTTGCAGCAAGAAACTTGCCACGCCGAGAGGATGAACCACTACAACCACTAGGGATGCAGCGGCCGCCGTGACTCAGAGGCAGCGAGCTACCCACTGAGCCACTGACGCGGCCGAGTTGGGGGCTCATAGTTGGTGCAGGTTAGTTTCACCCAAGGTACATCATTTGTGCAAATTTTGAGCAAAATCGGAGAGGTCGACCTATTTTTGTGCATAGGGAGTTCAGCACAGGGTTGTCTGGCTCACAGGGAAAACGACTTTGTTGACACGGTTGACACGGTCCGTATACACGTGTTTGCGGAGCGTGTCAACCGTGTCTTGTGAGCGTGTTAACCGTGTCATGTCATCGTGTCAACCGTGTCTTGTGAGCGTGTTAACCGTGTCATGTCATCGTGTTTACATATCGTAAACACGCCCTTGGGTAGGCCGTGTAAACGGACCGTGTATACATATCGTTGACACGTGTATACGGACCGTGTATACATATCGATATCACGTGTTTAGCTCACCGGCTCCCATCACTTGCCTGGCACCGTGGCTATTATTATTGATCCTATGCTCTCTATTGTACTATTTTCTTCTTATAATTCCAAACATTTGCTCATCAAGCTATTAAAACGCCTTTATCACTGAAATGCTATACAACGGTTCAGATTATTTTTCACTGATGGTAGATACAGTGGGCAGGTATTGAGAAAGTACCTAATATCAGGTATCAGGTACTGGTATTTCAAAAATACCCAATCAGGTATCAGCTATACTGTAGGTAGGTATTCACAAAAATACAGGTATAGGTATTAGGTATCAGATATTTTGTTAAAGAAGTTACAAGCCAGATTTTAGCCGAAAAATCGCTCAAGATACCAATTTAGGCTTGAAAGGCAGCTAAAATCAGTTTAGTTACGGTCGTTTTAACATTTTTTTCGTTATGAAACTGGATAAAATGCTAAAAACACGCTTTCAAAATTAATGTAGGGGTGCTGAATCGCTTTGCACATCCATCTCTGGTGTTGTTGATCTTTGCCAGTCAGAGAAAAGCTTCTTGTAAATTCTTTTTACCAGTATGTCCCTCTACTCAGTGGCTTAGACAGGATTTTGCAAACGAAGTGTAACCTTTTTTGAGATTTCATTTTTGTTCACCATGGTAAACAAACAGGGGCGAGAAAATTTTGAAAAGTAACGTTCAAAACTTGTTTTGAAAAGCATTGTGAGTACAAAATTAGCAGAAATTAGCGGATTTTGTAGTTTGAAAAGGCCTGGCCGTGGCTCAACCAGAGCGGGAAAATTTTGAAGAATTAGCTTTCCAGCACGCTTTTTTAATGAACAAATTTGCCTAAAACTACCAATATTGCCTTCTGTTTGTATCTGATACCTGTTTCAGTCCAAAAATACCCAAAATCAGGTAGGTACTGTTTGAAAGTACTTGATCAGGTATCAGTTAGGTATCAGGTGGGTATTGCAAATTTCACGGACTTCCACCCGGACTTAATTGGCGAAATAAAACCTGATCGTTTAACGCAGACTGAAGTATGGCTATAAAGATTCCTCCTCTCAACCGCCTTCCCTTCCCACAGTGTCCACATGTTTTATAATGCGAGTTCATGTCTGCGAGGCCACCAACAAACACACGGGTCTAAAGCATGCATGAGGAGGAATAAGCGAAAGAAACCTGTATGAAATATGGAGCCGGTGACACGGTTAGTTCGTTGCGTTGACACGGTTAGCACGGTGCGTTAACACGATATGAAAACACGTTATGTATACACGTGTTAACGCATCGTGTTTACGGTGTCAACACTGAGACGCACTCCAGCGTGTATACATATCGTTGACACGGTTTACACGGTGTGCATACACGATGTGTTGACACGTGTATACGTATCGTGTCAACGGTGTCAACAAAGTTGTTTTCCCTGTGGCTCAGACACTGACCCTTAATACACCCAGATTATTTACTCGCCGAAGTACAGGGTGTCTCAAAAAAATGATCACATTTCTTTTTACTGCCATTTCCGCAAATGTGGACCAAATAGGCTGAAATTTGGAGTATAGGTGCCAAAATTCGGGGAATTTTATGTGTTAAAGTTTGGTGCACTATGCTTGACTCATTCCCGAGAAATTTCAAAAAAAGTGAAATTTGTTAAATCAATAGTGAAAGCCGGTCACCGAAAAAATGATCACATTTCTTTTCACTGCCATTTCCGTAAATTTTGGCCAAATAGGCTGAAATTTGGATTATAGGTGCCAAAATTCGGGGAATTTTATGTGTTAAAGTTTGGTGCAGTAGGCTTGACTAATTCTCGAGAAATTTAAAAAAAAAAGTGAAATTTGGAAATTTCAATAGCGAAAGCCGGTATTGACCCAGCTGGTGAACACCGGCCGGTCGGCCAGCGTAATTGCTCGGCGCGCGCTGCACGCTCTTTATTGTTCGGCGGCAACTTTAAACTGGCTGCTGGTAGGCGGACCGGCCAAGCAGGGCGCTGGTCAGCTGGCTGGCCGGCCGCAACCGGTTAGCTGGTTGTAAATCATCTTTGACAAGAAATGAACACCTCGTCCATGCTTGCGCTCTTGTCTTATCTCTGTGCTGTCAGCCCAGCTGTTGTTTTATTTGCACTCTCTCTCTCTCTCTCGCTCCTTCTATTGGCCCTTGGCCAACACACAAGCCATTGAGGCTTCCTGGAATTTCCCAAAGGAAGACATCATGCGAAGAAAAAGAGGCGTTGGCGGTCACTTGGAGAAACATTTGGCGGAGATGTGGTGGCGATCTCTGCAAAGATCGTGCGCTGGTCGCTTTGTTCCAAATATGTTTGAAAATTTCTTACGAAGCGTTGCAAATGCATACCCATTGTAAATTTCGTTGAATATGTTATGATATGTACAGTATGTTGTTGTTGTTGTTTAAATTGCTTGTTTGTATTCGTTGTGTATTTGTGATCGAGTAAAAGAGTGTCAGTAGCCTTCCCTAGCCCACCTGCCAAAAGTCAGTTTAAAGTTGCCGCCGAACAATAAAGAGCGTGCAGCGCGCGCCGGCAGTAGGAAGAAAACCCCCCAGTCGGGGGCGGGGCTAGAGGGATTACTGTAGTCGATTTCAATTTTTGGCTGGTGTGAACGTGAAGTTTGTTTTGCCAAAATCGCATTGTTTTTATGGTGCGGAGAAGCTGGTAGAATACTGAAAGTGCTCACCCAAATATTAGATGTTGATCAGAAAATCGGGTTGTTTTGCGTCGTCGAAGCGTATGGCGGAATAGTAACAAGAATATTCGAACGGATGGCTTACCTAGCTGATAGAACGGCTCCAGCAAGACGTTTTAGCTGAAGTAAACTCACTTTCACCTGCCTTGGATGAGGAAGGCGGACAAAATCGTGTTTGGCATAACAAGTTTCAGGTTAGTTAGCACCTTCATCTTTTTAATGTTTAAAATGACTTATAGGCTTCAGTGTCTCGCTCGTCAGTTCGTGAGAAGGGATGACATCGTTAATAGGAAGATCTTTATGTTAGGACTAGTGTGTGTGTTTGTTTATTAAGCAGCGACCGACCGTTACGTAGTACCACGAATAGCGCTTATTTTGCCAACAGTAGACCTCAGTCCGCGGTATTTGCGCATGTATATCCTGTAAGAATCGGACGCATGGTGGAGATTTCTTTAGAACGTTGTTCCTGAGCCTAAGACTAAAAAGTCGGATAGTCGGCCGGTAGGGCGAATTGGCCTCCTCTGTTTACCGCAACGCCCAACGGGTTCATGCAGAATATTTACGCGCTGATGTCCGCCTCTTTTTCTTCGCATGATGTCTTCCTTTGGGAAATTCCAGGAAGCCTCAATGGCTTGTGTGTTGGCCAAGGGCCAATAGAAGGAGCGAGAGAGAGAGAGAGAGAGTGCAAATAAAACAACAGCTGGGCTGACAGCACAGAGATAAGACAAGAGCGCAAGCATGGACGAGGTGTTCATTTCTTGTCAAAGATGATTTACAACCAGCTAACTACCGTTGTCAAGTAAATTAAAATTAAAATCAAATTAAATTCGAAAATAATTTACTTCCGAAGAGTAACTCATGTGGCAAGTAAATTAAAATAAAATTAAATCTCTGACGAAAATGGCGAAGCAAGTAAAAAGTAAATTAAATTAGATCGAAAAGCCTGAAAAATTTGCTTTCAATTTACTTCTAATTTACTTGCAATTTGCTTCATTGACTATTCGATCTGTGGTAGTCTTGGCTCTCGCATGTAACTTTTGTGTGATCCTCTCCCTTTTCTGTCTGTCTGTTTAACCACAGAATGCTCTCACTGTTGAGAATGGAAACCCAGCTGCAATTTTCTCTGAAATCTTAATTGGAATCCTTACGTATAGAATGTGAAGCTACAGTTTTCGTGCAACCATCACATACATCACAGGTCATCTGACGAAGGGGGAGGGGGTTAGGGGTCTGGCGCCGGCCGTGGGATCTAAGCCCAATTTTTGGGAGGAGTTGGGCACTAAAAACCCTCAAAAATCGAAAAAAATCGTAATTTTTCGGCTAAAAATCGTCAAAAATCGCTAATTTGGGCTGAAATACAGCCTAAAAAGTGCTGTTTTGTAGGCTATTTTGGCTATTTTTGTGTCTGAAATTGTAAAAAATCGCAAAAATTTGCTCAACAAATTACTTGCCAGAAAATTGGAGGGGGTGGGGAAAATCGTCTCGGGACTCGGGGGTCCCCATCCGTGGGGAGTCTGGCTTAAGTCGAGTGGGGGCAGACCCCCAGAAACATGTATGCACTGATGCATGAAAACCCCTTTGTTTCATTAAATCTTGGTCTGTCCATAAGTTACAGTGTTAGCCAAAGCTTTACATCTGTTGCTTTGCTCCTAGAAAAAATAATTATAATGCATTTCTGAACAACTGATTTTACCAAAAACATGAAGCTTAACAAAAGGATGGAGTTAGATTCATACTAGTGCCATCAGTTTACTGGAAATCCATACTCAGATATTTGGTGATTTTGTGGTATTTTCGGCAATTTTTTGCATAGAAAAGTAAATTAGAATTTAATTAGAAGTTGCAAGTAAATTAAAATCAAATTAAATTGTTGGTAAATCGGTCAAAGTAAATTAAAAAGTAAGTAAATTATTTTGTGGAGGTTCAAGTAAATTAAATAGTAAGTAAATTACTAAACTAATTTACTTGACAACGGTACAGCTAACCGGTTGCGGCCGGCCAGCCAGCTGACCAGCGCCCTGCTTGGCCGGTCCGCCTACCAGCAGCCAGTTTAAAGTTGCCGCCGAACAATAAAGAGCGTGCAGCGCGCGCCGAGCAATTACGCTGGCCGACCGGCCGGTGTTCACCAGCTGGGTCAATACCGCGAAAGCCGGTCACCGAAAAAACGTTACATTACATTATCGCCTAAACTCTAACGATGGCGTTGGAGTTCATGGGTCAAACTTTTTACACACGAATTACCCTGAACTTCTGCGTTTACACTCCAAATTTCATCCAATTCCGACAAAAATTAGAAAAGATACAGGAAAAGGAAATGTTTACATTTTTCGTGACCGGCTTTCACTATTGAAATTACCAAATTTCACTTTTTTTGAAATTTCTCGGGAATGAGTCAAGCTTAGTGCACCAAACTTTAACACATAAAATTCCCCGAATTTTGGCACCTATAGTCCAAATTTCAGCCTATTTGGTCAAAATTTGCGGAAATGGCAGTAAAAAGAAATGTGATCATTTTTTTTGAGACACCCTGTAGTATAGGGTACCAGGACGTTTCATACATGTAACAGCTCCGGGCCGACCTTGGGGGAGGGGGGTAGGGGGGTTTTTTCCTCAGGTGGGGGGTCGAGGGGGGTTTCACCCAGGTGGGGGGGCCCAAATTTCAAAAAGATCCAAAACGCCTAGAAATGCGTTTTTAGCACGTTTTTTTCAGTAAGGACGCTAAAAATCGCTATTTTAAGCTGCCAAATAGCGTTTTAAAGCTAAAAACAAGCAAAAAATGACAAAAAGAGCTTCCAAAAACACCGATTTTTCTTAAATATCAGCAGTGGAAACGCCAAATTCGGTTTCCAAAGGCTTTTCAAGTGAATTTTAGGCTAAAAATTAGTGATTTCTGACCCAGTTTGTTAATGCTGGAGCCACTACCACCACTTGTATTTTTTGGTCGGGGGGAGGGGTCCCTTAACCTGTCTCGGGGGGGGGGGGGGGGTGAGGGGGGGTTTGGCCTTTCCAGCAGGGAAGCTTCCGCCCAGCCGATCGATGGCGCGCCAACTCCAAAGGTAATGGTGGTGAATAGACAGGGGAAAGCCAGTTCAATTTCAGTCCAGAAAAGACTCATGAGGAAGTGAGAGAAAAAATACTATTTTTTTGATTAAGTTAGGTTTTTTCAAGGCTTGTTTTTGGTTTAGTTTTACCCGAAAATCCTGGATTCTATGTTTCGAAATCTGGGACCTGATGGTTTGTATAGTGGTGTGTTCGGTTTAATACTAGCAGAATCAGATGATTAGATTGTCTTTTTTGTAGGTGCAGTCTAAACAACTCAGTCCAAACATCCGATCGTCTGATAGTTCTACACAGAGATATGGGTGTTCCTTTTGCGGCAAGGTGAATAATTGTAAATCATCATTGATTATCATTAGTTTTACAAGCACTTTTTAGGCGATCAAAGGCTTGGCGTAAGTTTTACAATGATTTTTTAACCTACGCTTCTGGCTTCATGTTTACTGACTGATAACTAGTGTTCCGACGATATCAAAATTCGTCGATATTCGATATCGATATCGATATTTTCAACTCAATATCGATCGATATCGATATCGATTTTATAGTTATGCAAGAAAATCTCAAGATTTGAAAGAACAAACTGCTCTCACTGGTTATCAGTCAAACACTGATACAATCAGCGGTCTGATATAAATTAAGTAGAGAATCTAAGAAAGGTAGTTGCCCTTCTGAAGCCCTTCAATGAAAAGGTTGACCCCTCAGGCCGATGCCCACCCTCATTAGGCATAAATGAGCTCTGACAGAATAGCTGTATTTTATCTTATTTTAATAACAAATAGGACACAATCCTTGATTTTAGTAGAAAATCGGACTTTTTGCCATCCTTTCAACCACCCATCAGCCGGCGTTACCTCCCCAGGATTTAAAAATTTACCAATTCCTCAGCCGAATAATGCTAGCCCATGTCTGCTTCTGCCCTCCTGCTTCAAGTGTGTACAGTAGAGTGAGCAGCTCTTCAGTGTTGCTGCAGACATTTAAGAACCTAACTGTTGCTGTCTGAAAGCTGAGAATGATAAGAAATTGACGTTTCTGAGAGCTATCATGCCACTGTTAGGTATTGACACTATTCCAGGGAAATAAACTTGGTGTCAGTTCTGTTTTTTCCTACTTTTCAGAACAAAAAATATCGAAAATATCGATGCAAAATATCGCGATATCGATATCGATATCGATATTGGAAAAAGGGTCGATATATCGACTTTTCGATATCGATATCGATATATCGTCGGAACCCTACTGACAACACTTATTTTTGTTACAGTAGCTTCAAACTACATCAACGCCGGTCACGCTGCTGAAAGAAAAATCTCAAAACCGTACAAGTGTTCCCTTTGTTCAAGACAATATAAGACAGTGCCAGGGTTGCGCTATCATATGTTAACCCCCTCTTACACACCGTTTTCAAAACTGTCGGCAAGAAAGTCGTTTGCCGATAGCTATCGGCAAAACAAATTTGTCAAATTTGCCGATAGTTTCTATCTCTATACACGTGTTTTTCTGTCGGCAAAGTTTGCCGATACCCAAAACTATCGGCTAAAGTTGTCGGCAAACGCGAAAAAACGAAACTATCGGCAAGCCACTAAAGTGGCAGGTATGTTGCAAGGGGTTAATAAGAGCCATTTTATATAAGAGCGGTACGGTTTTCTTCAGGAGGGCGGCGGACGGCCAAATCTGACCCCCACTTTTTATTGGCTCATTTGAAGGTCCTATACATGGAATGTTTAAAACCGAAGTATCTCCCGGATTTACCCACTACTGGGCTAGAAAAGTGGGAAAACGCCTGGGGCTCGATTTTCGGGCCTTTACGGAAATGGTCATTTCTCTTGAACCACTAGGCCTAGAGGGCCCAAACTTTAAACACTTGAAGAGGAGGTGTTGTGCTACCATAAGTACAAATTAACGATCAGTGGGATTTGAGTGAACGAAAAGGCATTGACTTAGCCATATAATACCTATTTTATAACCCAGGCCTATCTATTAGTAAAACACGAAAGATCTAAGCGACTGACTGCCTCTTTAAAGATTTTAACGGATCGGGAATGGACCACATTATCAGGTAAACTGTTCCATATCGGGACAACTCTACAAGCAATTGAAAAATGTCTTGTGCTAGACCGTGCTCGTTGAACAGATACAATGTACATGTCTGACAGATACATGTAGTTGTAAAGAGCGGCTATGAGTTACAGTTTGGGGTGCTACAGAGAAAAACTCTTCGCATTACATATCAATTATCAACTATGCCGTGAAGCAGTTTATAGACAAATACAAGATCGGCTTGTATTCTCCTGATGTCCAAATACTGTTTGCCTGTAGCTAATAGACGAATTTCATAAGGGAGAGGACCAAGCCCAGGGATCTTAGAAGTAAACAAACGCTGCACAGATTCTATTTTCTGAACATCTCTTGTCAAATGACGGGATCAAACTTTGGTAACGTATTCTAATCTAGGACGTGCGTAACTTTTGAACATTTCAATGAATTCGGTTCCCAAAATCCGCTTTGGTATTCGGTATTTTTGTATTCGGTTGCATCCCTAATCTTCAGCATACTTTTTCGCTTTGTATAGTCACCGTTTAACTTAGCCAACAAAAAATGAACAACTAAGTAGTAATTATTGCAGCATAGACTACATACGTGTTTTACATGTGCGACTTACTGGGAACTCTTTGGAACCCTTCGAGTGACAGTTTAAGAGCCATTTTATATAAGAGCGGTACGATGGGCGGCGGACGGCCAAATCTGACCCCCACTTTTTATTGGCTCATTTGAAAGTCCTATACATGGAATGTTTAAAACCGAAGTATCTCCGGGATTTACCCACTACTGGGCTAGAAAAGTGGGAAAACGCCCGGGGCTCGATTTTCGGGCGTTTACGGAAATGGTCATTTCTCTTGAACCACTAGGCCTAGAGGGCCCAAACGTTAAACATTTGTAGAGGAGGTGTTGTGCTACCATAACTGTTGTTTGTAGCCGCCTAGCCTTCTCCATAATCTAGAATCGACGCTCCAAACTGGAGGTGCTCAAATCAGTTTTTCGGCTACTGTCGCTACAAGACACGAGGGTTTTCAATTTCCTTTTGCACACTATTTGGACTAACCATTGGCTATTTATCGCACACAAAATTTTTTTTGGCAAAGATCGCATATTGCGAAAAAATGAAATTTTCGTTTTTTCAGCAAAAAACGGTATTTTTCTTTTTTTGCTAAATGCAGCTGTTCTAGACTATTTTTGGGTGCAGAAATGGATTGCGCATGTCAAAATTAGGCATAGACAGTTGTTAACTCATTATCTGCACCTTGGTTTTCAAATAATTTAATTCCATACTCACGTTAGAACCGAATTTTTGCATTCACATAATTTTCAGATTGTTTCGCAATAAATAATATGTTTGTTTACACTTTAGTTAATGTAGAATGCTTTACACTAGTTCCTCTTGCTAGAGTTAGACGCGTACATATCAGATTGACCAAAATTCCACAATGACTACAGCGCTCTGTGGTGTCTATAGGAAATACCTAACTAGCAGGATGAGATTATAGCTATCATAAAACGTTTGGAAAAACCAACGCCGCCTCAGCTTTATTGCATCTACGCTGGTTAGACAACCTCTTGCTTAGACAACCCGAGTATGATGGATCAGGCATTAGGTTTGTTCATTTTTTCGGCATGTATGATGGACGTGGCGTCAGGTATCAATTGGCTTTTTTGTTTCAGAGCCATGTCCATTTACTTTGGTTTCAAGGACGCTTTGCGGGAACCATAAAATGTTCGAACAATATAATCAGCCTGCAAGGCAAGAGTGAAGGTGCAAGAGTGTAACGTCGACCTTACACAATTGCTGTGAAGAAAGAGTAAGAAATTTTGCTCAATTATTCGCATGACAAAAGTCGAAATAAGATCTGTCTACTGTTGGCAGGTACTCCAAATTTTCAGGTAAGTCCAGGTCACACATGTAACAGCGGGATTGGGGGGGGGGTTGCCTCCACCCGAAATTGGCCAGACCCCCGGGGATTGGGGGCCCCCTCCCCCTGCGGCCGTCGCCCTCTGACCCCCTCCCTCTCCGATTTGTCTGACAAGTAATTTTTCAGCAAATTTTTGCAGTATTTTGTAATCTCAGACACTAAAATTGCCAAAATTGTCTGTAAAACAGCCCTTTTTAGCTGTATTTGAACCCAAATTTGCGATTTTTGACGATTTTTCAGTCAAAAATTGCGATTTTTTGCGATTTTTCAGTACCCCACACCCTCCCCTTGAAATTTGGGCCCAGACCCCCCAGCCGGCGCCAGACTCCCCAACCTCCCTCCCTCTGTCGGCGGAGGACCTGTTACATGTATGGTCCAGGTTCAGGTACCTCTAAAATTCAATTTCAAGTCCAGGTTCAGGTACATTTTGCAAAAGTACCGAGGTGGCAGGTTCGGTTCACGCGAATTTTCTAATAACATCGAAAATAATGTACCCATTATCAAAAACGCATGTTACACATGTTGGGCTTCAGTTATACAGGGTGCGTAAAAAAAACAACCCAGCAGATTTTTTGCTGTAGCAACCGCAAATCTCAACCGATTTGAATGAATCCTGCTATAAATGAAAGATGAATAGATTCTTGAAAGATTGGTGAAGGCTCTATTAAGATAATCTTAACACGCTCGATGTATTTAGGCACTGATATAGGCTACAACCCATCTATTTGTCGCTAAAACAGAATTTTGGAGATACGTACATCTTTAATAAGAAAACGAACGTTTTCCAAAAATGAATAAGTTTTAAATTTCTTGCATGGTAGCTAATTTGCCAAAAATTTGGGTACATTATGCAGCCAGGTAGTAGCCCACATAACATGCAAACACAAATTGAAATCATATTAACCGTACATAAGCTACTATGTACAGTAGCTCAGCTCTGCATCAGCGCATTCCTTGAGTCAAATCCAGTTTTCAGTAAATGAGCGAGCAAATGATAAGTAAAAACATTGTCTATGCCTAATTATGACGTGCGGAATCCATTTCTGCACCCAAAAATAGTCTAGAACAGCTGCATTTAGCAAAAAATGGAAAAATACGGTTTTTTTGCTGAAAAAACGAAAATTTCATTTTTTTTCGCAATATGCGATCTTTGCCAAAAAAAACTTTGTGTGCGATAAATAGCCAATGGTTAGTCCAAATAGTGTGCAAAAGGAAATTGAAAACTTTCGTGTCTTGTAGCGACAGTAGCCGAAAAACTGATTTGAGCACCTCCAGTTTGGAGCGTCGATTCTAGATTATGGAGAAGGCTAGGCGGCTACAAACAACAGTTATGGTAGCACAACACCTCCTCTACAAATGTTTAACGTTTGGGCCCTCTAGGCCTAGTGGTTCAAGAGAAATGACCATTTCCGTAAACGCCCGAAAATCGAGCCCCGGGCGTTTTCCCACTTTTCTAGCCCAGTAGTGGGTAAATCCCGGAGATACTTCGGTTTTAAACATTCCATGTATAGGACTTTCAAATGAGCCAATAAAAAGTGGGGGTCAGATTTGGCCGTCCGCCGCCCATCGTACCGCTCTTATATAAAATGGCTCTTAAACTGTCACTCGAAGGGTTCCAAAGAGTTCCCAGTAAGTCGCACATGTAAAACACGTATGTAGTCTATGCTACAATAATTACTACTTAGTTGTTCATTTTTTGTTGGCTAAGTTAAACGGTGACTATACAAAGCGAAAAAGTATGCTGAAGATTAGGGATGCAACCGAATACAAAAATACCGAATACCGAAGCGGATTTTGGTTACCGAATTCATTGAAATGTTCAAAAGTTACGCACGTCCTAGATTAGAATACGTTACCAAAGTTTGATCCCGTCATTTGACAAGAGATGTTCAGAAAATAGAATCTGTGCAGCGTTTGTTTACTTCTAAGATCCCTGGGCTTGGTCCTCTCCCTTATGAAATTCGTCTATTAGCTACAGGCAAACAGTATTTGGACATCAGGAGAATACAAGCCGATCTTGTCTTGTATTTGTCTATAAACTGCTTCACGGCATAGTTGATAATTGATATGTAATGCGAAGAGTTTTTCTCTGTAGCACCCCAAACTGTAACTCATAGCCGCTCTTTACAACTACATGTATCTGTCAGACATGTACATTGTATCTGTTCAACGAGCACGGTCTAGCACAAGACATTTTTCAATTGCTTGTAGAGTTGTCCCGATATGGAACAGTTTACCTGATAATGTGGTCCATTCCCGATCCGTTAAAATCTTTAAAGAGGCAGTCAGTCGCTTAGATCTTTCGTGTTTTACTAATAGATAGGCCTGGGTCATAAAATAGGTATTATATGGCTAAGTCAATGCCTTTTCGTTCACTCAAATCCCACTGATCGTTAATTTGTACTTCCATGTTCCATTACACGTGTACTGTATGTCTGGGAATAAACTTTACTTACTTAAACTTTGTGTGGTGTGATACAATTGAAAGGACTGATACCGGAACTGCAACAAACCCTTAAATTATACCACAGGTCGTAATTCAGGTTTATAGAGCTCCACCCTCATTTTTGACAATGTAAATTTTTCACCTTCGCTGAAGTAAAATCCGCCAAATTTGAATTGGTGCGCTAGAAAGCGACGCGAGAGGCTAGCTGTCTAAAAATGGCCACACAAACTATTCACGGAATAACAATCGTGCCGAAAATCTTTTTATTCGGTGGAAAACTGACAAAATGGCGGCCATTTGAAGCATCCAGATCCCGAAAAGGGCTACAAAAAGCACTGTATATTTCAGACGCCCAGGCCCTAACGCAGACGGAAAACAGATTAGTCGTGCTATCTGTGAAGTTTTCTGTATGGCCTTTTCGCCTACCGTATAGTGCTGTTTATAGTACCCCCCTATTTATAGTACCCCGGGTACTATAAACGGCACTTAGTGCCATTTATAGTACCCGGGGTACAATAAATGGAGACAGATTTTTATTCTAAAGTGAGCAGTTATTAATACAAAATGTCCGAAAATTATAGGATTTTTGGTGGCAAACATTGTTTGTGCGAAGAAAAACAGTAGATAATGCAATCATAGAGGTTCTGATGTAAGTAAAGAACCTATTTTTTATAACTAGACCGAAATTTCAGCAAGAAATTTATACTATTGTTAGTTGCTTATAGAGCAGATTTGCAGAGTGCCATATATAGTACCCGGGTAGACCTATTTCCTCAGAGAATTTCAATTTGTAGTCTTAGTTTGTAGTTAAAAATTTTCACGAAAATAATTTGTAGTCTTAGTTTGTAGTTGTCAAATTCAGGTTCAAAAATTATGTAGTCTTAGTTTGTAGTCAATTTGTAGTCAGGTTGACCAAACGTCAAAAATTCGATATTACTGCAAATTTTTGCCAATTCAACAATCAATCATAGAAATGCTTTGTAAAAATAGTTACCGGAAGCCTGTTAATTGTTCTTTCAGTGAAAAAATCGCCTCTTCTTATAGTTATTTCTGGAAACAAAGAGACGGAATTCAATGTTTAATAGAATTCCAATGCATTTGGTATTTTTTAAAAACAGACTGATATATTTTTAAAAACTAAGACAAGAAAAAAAACAATGAACGAATCTGCAAAAGTCAATCATGTGGTCACCTTTCTTTGAAAATGTGTAGGGGTAAAAGAGCGGGAAAATTGGAAAAACGATCTTTCTAACACTGTACAGTACATAAAAATAGCTTCGTTCTTGGTATTTGGTGAGGTTATCATAAAGCTCAAGACAGCTCAAAGCCCGATTGGGGGACCCAATTTATATAAAATTACATTAAAAAATCGGAAAAATTCCAAGAAAAATGACTACAAATTGACTACAAATTCGCAAATTATGAAAAAGTAGTTTGTAGTCAATTTGTAGTCAGCCAAACTAATATGTAGTCTTAGTCAATTTGTAGTCTTGATGACGTCATAATCGCCATAAATATGTAGTTTGTAGTTAGTAGTTTGTAGTACTACGAATTAGGTCTATTATACCCGGGTACTATAAATGGATTCACTTTTATTTTTGCAAAACCCTAAGTGCCATATATAGTACCCGGGTACTATAAACAGCACTATACGGTAAGTTGTGAAGGCCATGGCCATGCCAAAATTTGCACTTAACGCGCTTAATACTATTTGCATTGAGGCCGGTAAGGCGACAGGTAAAAAGACCAAGTTCTTTTACAACTTAGAGAAACAGAGAGTGACTGAAACAACAGTATGGGATCTGGAGAATGAGGATGAAAAAGTGACACAGAAATTTGAAGATATTCGAAACGAAATCAGCCGTTTTTATGCAAAACTTTATCAAGAACCAGGAACTGCTACTGAGGATGCTGAACGCGTTTTCCTTGATCAGCCAAATTTAGCGGCGTTGACAGAGGAACAGTATAGTCGTAGTGTAGATAATTGTGGCGCGTCGAGGCACGAGTAGACTCATGTGAGCAAGAATCCTAGCGCACCGCTTTTATTGGCGCTGCCCTACCAGTTCGTATGGCTGGCGCCTAAACTGATAAGCGCAGTATTCTAATTGTCAAGAGGCAAGTGGGCGCCAAATACAGGGTCCGCCAAAAAAAATTGAAAATTTGAGACGACAAGCTCAGGTACAAAAATATGTGTCTATAGTGGTCAATTCGAGTCCGCAAATTTATTTTGTAGTTAGTGTAAAATTGTAGTCTCATTTTCCTGAAAAAATCAGGCAGTTAGTAGTCTGTTAGTTTGTAGTCAGTGTAAGCTATTGTAGGTCTTCTTATGTACAACACATTTTATTTAGAATTGCAAACCATTAGCCTAGGACAGTGATGACGTAAATATTTCTCAAGTCCACATTCCAAACATTCCGATTGTCCTCTGCAAGGAATGAATAACTATAAGCACTGATTAATAAAAGAAGCTAAGAAACCAGCTACAGAAAATTAATAGGAACAGCGGAAGAAAGCTAGATGTAGAGGCAGAATCAAACGCCACACCGTTACAAGCGTCAGAGTCGCAAATGATGCAGTTTTCGAATTGGCAGCCGACCACTTGAAATGATTCGCAAGAACCAGCTGCTCGGGCCTCCTTGCACCCTCGGAACACTCCCTCTGGTGACGATGCTGAAACAACGCTTACGCTACTAACTAGAGTGGCTTTGAAAGCTGCACTGAATACATATGGTCGTCATGTACTGGCAGCTCTAAATCAAACTGAAAGAACGAATTAATGAACTATGAAACCAACAAACAATCAATCAACCAACAAACACACAAACAAACCAATGAACGCATGAATAAACGAATGAACAAATGAACGCATGAATAAACGAATGAACAAATGAACGAATGAACGAACGAACGAACGAACGAACGAACGAACGAACGAACGAACGAACGAACGAACGAACGAACGAACGAACGAACGAACGAACGAACGAACGAACGAACGAACGAACGAACGAACGAACGAACGAACGAACGAACGAACGAACGATCGAACGATCGAACGAACGAACGAACGAACGAACGAACGAACGAACGAACGAACGAACGAACGAACGAACGAATGAACAAACGAATGAATGAATGAACGAACAGACAAACAAACCAACGAATGAATGATTGAAAGAATGAATGAACGAACGAAAATAAGAAACCAACCAACCCACCAACAAACAAATCAACAAACGGAATGGACGAACGAACACTCTGTCATTGTGTCAAAGTTTAGATAATACCAACTTACACCCAGCTCCACACTGGATAGCAAAGCAACGGTTTTCACCCGGTGAACACTTGGACAGTCTGTACAGATCGCGCTTATAATTCATTGTGATGTAACAGGACAGGATACTGGTTGACTCATTGACTAAGCTACCGTCTGCCAATACGACTGCAGAATACAAGACGACGGTAACTAACAGTACCCAACTGTCAAACATAGTTCACAGTCTGGTAGCGATAGAAAGCAAAGTGGCCGGCTCAAAAACTGTTATCTAGAATTTTTCTTCATGTAAACAGATTTGAAGGCCAATTCTCTAAATCTGCTTTTATAGCGAATGGCAAGTAAAGAGATAGCATGTCATGCTCTAACTTTAGGCACAAGAAAGTGTGCTGAAATAAAAATTCCGGCTCACCCACTCTCTCTCTCTCAAGGAATTGGTCCAAATTACCAGTTTTTTGCCAACACACCCAAATTTGGCAAGTTAATGAAACTGCTTTCAACTATTTCTTTTGAATGCCGACTAGAAATGATTCTGTTATAATCTTAAAATTGTTAACCGAGATGAGTCTGTAATATTGACAGTGGCCGGTAAAAGGCAGAAGAGGTGACGAGAAACAGGTCAAAACGGCCGGAGGCCATTCAAAATCAAGAGATGCGCCCTTTGTTACGCAGTGATGCGCTGACGCCACGCACATTGAGACTTGTTTGCACTGTCAATCCAACCCGGTACTCCATGTTCTTTGGTTAGTTTTGTCATTGTCTGTAAGGTCACGATGCGATTTTGGTGCGGCAGCCTGCTATTTCTGGCCACCTTCCTTTATGGCAAGTTTATACCTATGTATTTCACATAGACATAGCTACAGTATGTGCAACAAGTTCTGCTCTTTATAAAAGAGGTAGTACTTTTCTACAGTACTAAACTTTCTTGTTTTTATCTAGCTCATTATCAGAGTTATTAGTACGTAGGTGGTACGTAAGTACAGTACAGTGTACAGTGTAATCGATAATTCAAACCTAATGACATCATACAGTACCATCTGGATTAGATCATGTTGTACAGTTTTAGGCTGAGGGAAACCGGAATTGCTATCGAAAAATCTCGCGCTGATGGCAGTCAGCACTTGATTGAATAGAAATATCAGTTAGAAAATAGAAAACTTTTTTCAGAACCGCTACAATTTCACTAGACTTTTAGTACTATAAAACGCGGTGGTTCGTAGCAAAGACAGGGTGGCCAATCAATCTAGTCAGAGTTTAGTCTTGCTGTAACTTTTCTGTTCGTCAATCGGTTGTGCTGAAATTTTAACACAACATGCACAACTACGCAGCGCTTTTACTCTCAAAACTTTAGCCAAGTCTACTAATTCAACCGCTAGTTCTGCAGTTCCATAGGTGGCTGGGTATTCGGCTGGGGGAATGTTTCTGATCCAAAATAGGTTTTCAGCACTATGCTATGACGCTGTATGCCCGAAGGGGGTTTCAGTGACCTTTTTGGGCTCAAAACAGGGGTTTGAGGACTAAAAATCGGGTAAAAATCCTGTCTCGACTGCAAAATTGTCCTTTAAAACCCTATCTTTGCTTTAAAACATGCAAAAAACTATTTTGTTCGACTTAATGTAACTAAAATGCATTTCTTGAACATAATTTAGAGATTTTGAAACCCAAATTATGGCTCCGAAACCCTTTGGGGTCTCTGAAACTTAAACTACGGTTCCCAGAACCCTGTTTTGGGCCTCCAATACCCTATTTAGAGCTTCAGAAACCGTAATAGGGGCTTCAGAGACCTAAAATAGGGATCCGGAACTCTATTAAGGGCCTCAGAAACCCTACTTAGAGCTCTGAAACCCTATTTACAGCCTCTGAAACCCTGATTAGGGTTCCGAAATCGTGTTTAGGGTCCTGAAACACTAACCAGGGGACCTCTGGAAGCCTGTTTACAGGTATAGAAACTCAAAATAAGGTTTCAAAAAATGCCCCAGAATCCAGCTGAGGAGTGTTTCTCCTAAAATCGGGTCTGGATAGGGAAATCCTATTTTCCCCCAACTAGATGTACAGTATGTACTTCCACGTGATCCGCTGTCAAAATGACTTATAACTAGTGGTTAAAGTGACATACATGTACATGGCCAAAACTTCAAAAGTAAAAATTCTGAGAATATGCATATGATCGGTAATGCAGACGTTAAGAATAAGACAAAACAAAAGCCAAAAAGAAAAATGCAATCTGGCACGCCCTTCAATTTCAGTTACATTCAGCGAAATTGATTGATGAACACAGAACTTACAGCAAGACTAAAGACCGGATAGATAAATAGGCCAAGCTATATACATATATTATTTTCTGAATACACCATTTCGACAAGTTCCTCCTCTTCTTCTAGTCGACGGTTGCTACCGACAACCAGACGATGAGATGGTAGACAAAGTGAGCGAGGTGGATTCATCAGCCGGGGACGAATTTGAGCAGTTACAAAGGCGCAAGGCCGAGCAAGAGCGGGTGATCGAACAGCTGAAGGAACAAGGATTCGACGAAGACTCTCTGGAACACATGGACGACCCAGAAGAGGAGGAGGAGGACCCGGTCTGCCAGGCCGTCAAGTGCAACTTCGAGGGGGGTAAGTGTCCAGCTGGCACTGGGGCACGCTTTCTTTTCTTCTTTCAGAAAACATGTGCAGCTATCTGACAATCGGTCCGATCGCTCGAGAGAACCGGACAGAGTTCAGTTTATCAATGGACTTATTCGGCGGGGGAAACCTGCTCGGAGGCGGCGGCAATGACATGTTCAGTGGCATTGGAGACATGTTCAAGGACCTGAAGCTTGGCGATCTACTGCGAGCCGGAGCTCAGGAAAGCCAGGCTAAAAGTTTCTCCGCTCTACAGGGCTCCAAGTCCCTTCCTGTTCAACCACCTGCACCTTCGATGGGCGGGCCATTCAGTGACAGCTCTTTGGGCAGTTTCTTTGGCGGGGGCCGACGCAGACGCAGGAAAAGACAGTGTAGGTTTAGTGATTTGACTTTTTACTGCTTTATGGACTAGGAGGTTAGTTTTGCATGAAGGCAGCGATTATTTCAGCTCTGCTGGGTGCAGCTTCAGTAGGAGACAAGTTGCTAAAGAAAGGCATGGGCAACAAGCTGGCGTGGTGGCCGTTCAAGGCACCTCTGGGAAAGGGACCGTTCGCCATAAAAGAGGGAGGTAATATATAAATAATATTCTTTCGGGTTGCTTAGAAAGAAACGCTTTTATAAATATTGCAAGTGGCAATGCTCCATGTGGAAGAAATGCAGCCGCGGGAAGAAAATCAGAAACACCTTTCGCACTAAAACAATAGCGATTTGTCGACCACCGAATATTCAAGAAAAAGGCCGGCCACAAAAAATTGGTCCATTTTTAAACGTGTCGAACGCCCAACAGAAAGGTTGCCGACGACACCAGTATGGATGCATTGTCCGGGCGAGGCCATCGTAGCCCCTACGTTAGGCCACACTGCGGGTCCATCACGCACACTCATCCTGCCCTTCCTTCGCTACTAGCCGGCACCATGCTCGGTGTCAGTCTGGGCGGGTCTCAGTGGTAGCTGTCCCCGTTCCCTATGCCCCAACACATGTGTGGTTGCAATAGTAGCTTTAGGTGCTTAGGCAGCTCCAGTCGGTTCCCATTTACCTACTCGCTGTCACCAGGTTTCGGTGGCCTGGGTTGGGCTTTGTGCGGACGACCTACTCTTTGCGGCCAGAAACTTGCCCCGCCGAGTGGATCCACGATCACGCGCACACGGCCTAAACCACTAGACCAACTGTGCAGGGCGAATGCCTTAATTTCTAGCTGAGGGGGCCTACTTCGCCGCCGCCTATCTGATGCCGGGTGACCAGGCTACAATGGAAGCGTATATCAATGACACCAACGGCAACCCGATCGCGGTTACGTTCCTAGCTTACGAGTCGGGCTACAACACCCAACTTCGGTTTTGCTGCGACTCGCCCGACTTCTGTCCATGGGAGAGCGATCCCAAACTGGAAGAGGAAGATTTCGAGTGGACAGATGTTGACGCCGAGTGCCCCGAAGACACAAAAAAGGTGATAACTGGCCAACAATCTAACATGCCATTACCAATGCTTTGTTTGTAGGTGATGTTCGTCTGCGAGAACTGGGGCAAGAGCAATGCCTCGTGTGCAGTGGATGCGATAGAGTTGGTTGACGTTGATTGCAAGCAGAAGTTCACCCCCAAGGAGGTGCACCCGGCCTATCTGGCCGAAGAGGGTCTGAAGAAGGCGGCTGAGCAGAGCAAACTGCTCAGTGGTAACGGAGGTTTCGATCTGGACAGCTTGCTGGGCGGCGGCAAGGACAGTGGCTTGCCGGACATAGACACCAGTATACCGGGAGACATCGGAAAAGGCTTCAGCGACAGCAGAGCTAGAGCTAGACTGAGAGCCAGAGCTAGGGCGCGACGGCTTAGACGCTTGAGAAAAGTGAAGCTGTGATCTACTGTATCGGTTCTGCCTGTTGTAATTTGTGCCATAAATAATAAACTTTGGCTTCTGATCGCAGCAACGATCAACCAAACAGTCGTACGCACTGTGCATACAGTACACAGGCCAGCCAGGCCCCCTCTAAGATTTTTTAGAGAAATTATTTTTCTCAGCAAATTTTTTAAAATTTCAGACACTAAAATTGCCTAGATCGCCTGTAAAAACGCACTTTTTAAGCTGTATTTAAGCGCAAATCAGCGATTTTTGACAATTGCTAGCCGAAAATTATGATTTTTGAGCGTTTTTTAGTACCCAAGCAGGCCCACTACCCTAGAATTTCGGCTCAAACCCCCAACCCCGTTGCCCTATCAGCGGATGTCCTGTTTTTTAAACAAACATTAAAATGTATGTGCGGTAGCCAACCCAGTAATGAACTGGGCAACCATAGATAAAACATTTTTAAGGTTCCAGTTTATGTATGTATGTAAAAGCTGTACAGACTAAATGGAAAGAAAGGTGAAAAAGTTAGGCATGTACAAGAGCGTAGGTGGGAATCGAAAACAGAACCTTTGGATTTCCGGTCCAATGCACTAAACCACTACATATGCTACACGCCGATGCCAGACAAACACCTTACCTTTTACCGAGACCCTTGACAAGTTAGACAAACAATGGGGAGCGGACTTCACCTCACATCAAGCCATGTCGGTCTAAATAATTAGTATCTGACTAAGCTGGGTTTCGCTGCCGAATTAGCGGCATGCATTTCACTTATGAATCACGCGGTGATTATCCGATCTAGATACAGTAACATTATCCCTATTTATTTGGCTTCTATTCAACACTGTGATCTAGTTTTAGGCTTCTACGTAGGTTCGGCACCTTGGGGATGAACTTACTTAAATTCAGTCTTAGTCTTAAGTTAATATGGTAGGTTTTCGGTAATGAGGGGTAGTGTCCCACAATTGCCGAATGTTTTCTCAGAAAATCTGCAAATTGCTACCATAGTTTCTCATGTTTTCGTGTTGAAAACCCCCAAGACTATGTCAACTACGGCTAGAATTAAACGGATCTAAGAAAATCGAAAAAATTTTTGCACAAAACAGAATCCGAGAATGGCCTATATACAAGTACTTCAAATTTGCAAAGTTACGTACATTGTACCTCACTATAGTAATTTATGAATACTTTCTAGCACTAATAACAGAAACGAGTTGACTGAGACAGGAGGCGTAAATTACAAGAAAATGCGCGCGCATGCACAGTCAAACGTAGAGGCGAAAAAAGTTCGGAAGAGATAGAGAAGAAGAGACAATGATGAAACTGGTTCATTGGTGTCATCTTTAAAACAGGAACTTCTGTTACGCCAGCGATGCCCTGAGCTCTTTCTAACTGAGCACATCAGTTGCATCTGTCGCTATACTAGACTGTCGTGGAAAACAACATTCTTTTTCTGGTTATGGCCCGACTGCTACTGTTCTGTTTGCTTTGCAGTATTCTTCCTGGAGGTAAGTTGCAAAACTCAGTTAGTATGCCGTGAAAGTCTTTTATAGGGTAGGTCTGAGCAGCTCAGCATAACGAGCCTTCTTGATCTTGATCTGTTATGTAAACATGGTTACACAAATACGCATTTTGCGTGCAATAGAGTTTTGCAAACTTTGCTCAAGTTTGCAACCAGCTTCCTTTTCGCTGTATTTGCAATTGGCATTCACCGTTGTGCAAGCAAACTGATATTGCTTCAGATGTTGAACCATTTCTGACCTGTGCCGTGCCTATTGTACTTACGATTTTTCAGACAATGCTTTTTGCTATTACAGTCAGGCACTTCACGCCGTTTATGGCAATGGGCACCATATATGATACCGGTGAAATTTTATGACTAGTGGCACCAATGTGGTGCCTCTACCCATACTAAGTGGTGCCATATAAAGGAAATTACAGTCCCCACCCCACGTTCGGGGACT